>JAJJWX010003633.1:0-212941 GCA_023529315.1 Papaver bracteatum
ATGTCTCATAATGAGATCAGTCTTAGTTTATCCATTGAAGTTTTAGAAGTCATTATACCTGGTTAAAATTACATTTATTTTAATATAGGGGAAGTTCCTTACCAGGATGCAGTGAAGAAGTTCGTAGAGTTGGCTTGTGAGAAACTTGGAAATCCTTCTAAGTTTAGTTGCCCTTGCGTGGTTTGTAAGAATCTTGCTGCACCACTTCCTCCGGGTATAGTAAATTATCACTTGCTACAATGAGGTATGGATCCTACTTACACCTAGTGGGTTCTTCAAAAGAAGAAGGTTAGCACTTTGAATGATGTTCATGAAGAGGGAGAAACATGTCAACATACTTTCTATCAGATGTGGACATATGCTAATGTTGAAGGTGATGCTGAACCAGGAAAAGGGGTTGCTGAACTTAGGCAGGATGATGGGTTTCCGAACCAGGATGAAGGGTTATTGAACGAGGTTGAAGAGGCGAACTTCCCATTATACCATGATTGTAAAACACACACAAATCTATCTATGACTATTGAATTTTATAGGCACAAGACAGTAAATGGTTTATCTCGAAGGGGTTTTGATGAACTTCTCACGACAATTGGTTATGTGCTCCCCCCCTATGAAGTGAAGAAGTTACTGAAAGCTTTCCAACTGACTTATGAGAAAATACATGCATGTGAGAATGATTATTGTTTATTTAGAAATAACTTGAAAGATGAAGATGAATGTCCTAATCAAATGTCACTATTCTAGGTGGAAGGAAGACATAACTAACATGGATGACGATGCTAACATGATAGACAAGCCCAAAAAGAAGATACCGGTGAAGGTACTTACATACTTCCCCTTGTACCGAGATTAAAAAGATTGTATAAATCAGCAAAGCTAGATCATCAGTTGATATGGCGTATGACACATAAGAGTAAAGATGGGAAGATACAGCATCCAACGGATTCTTTGGCATGGAAGCACATAGACACAAAATTGCCCAAGTTTGCTTCAGAATCGCGTAATTTGCCTCTTGGGCTTGCTGACGATGGATTTAATCTGTTTGGAGATCTTTCCCCATCCCATAGTTATTGTCCGGTGTTGCTTGTGGTATATAATCTCCCCCCTCAGCTGTGTATGCAAGGCGATTTTTTTTTTTTAAGTTTGCTGATTCTAGGAAAGAAACAACCAGGTAGAGATATCGATATATACTTGCAACCACTGATTGATGATCTAATTAAGTTGTGGGATACCGGCGTGGATGTTAATGATTCGTTTAGAAAGATAATGTTCAACTTGAAGTCATTATTGATATGGACGATAAATGATTTTTCTGCTTATGGTAACCTATCTGGATGTACGTATAAAGGGAATGCAGCATGCCCTCTTTGTGGTGATAATACTCTTTCAAACTGGTTGTCGTTTAGTCGTAAAACTGTTTACATGAATCATAGGAGATTTCTACCTTATAATCATCCACTTCAATCGAGTAAGAAGAAAGCATGTTTTGATGGAGAGATTGAGAGGAAGGAAAAGCCACCTATTATATATGGTGTCGTGTATTTTGAACGTCAGAGAAGTATCGTGAATGATTTATTGAAATCGAAGCAGAACGAGGTGGAGAAAAGGAAAGATAAATAGGAAAATAAGATGAATAAGCAGAAAAAGGGTCAGAGTAGTGCGGTAACTCTAAGTGTGGGAAGCAGAAAAGGGAAATTTCTACTAATGGTGCTGGTAGTTCTAGTGCACAGGATTATGACTATCCGATATTCAACAAACGGTCGATATTTTTTGACTTTCCTTACTAGAAGGTAAATTTAACCTCAAATTATCTTCTTTTCACTCTGAAATTCCTATCTGCATTGTAAATCTCAGTGTTGGGTTCCTAACCATATGATGATGTTGTTTTCTTTGTTATGAAACATACGACTTAAGTGCTTTGCATGCTCATAATTTTTATGTTATATTTCTTCCTTCTTAGGATTTGTTACTACGGCATAATATTGATGTTATGCATATGGAAAAAAAACGTCTTTGAGAGTGTCATTGGTACTATATGAAATCCCACAACTACACCCTCATGAGATTCTATTAATTTGATTTGATGATCTAATTTATTTGATATGAAAATGAAGATTAAAGTACTAAAATTGTAAAAGAGACACGAAGATTTTTACATGGTTCGATCATTGTGATCTACATCCATGGTTCTTCACTAGTGATTGTATGTAATTACATGATTTTACAATTGAGACTCCATTAAAGAATATTTGGAGATCTAGATTTTTGGGGAATAAGATCATCAAGAAAATAAGTCTCTCTCCCTCTTTACAAAATTCTAACTTCAAATGTCTCTCCAAAAGAACTCTCCCTTTCTCTTATGCCTAAATGTCTATTTATATGATTTTACATAAAAGATGACAGTTGTGTTGTCCCGAAATTTCGGATCTAAAATATGTCATGCGAGTCTTCGCATCCTTGCTCGCAAGATGTCTTTTCTCTCCAAAATTTCGCAAGCTATCATTTGTTGCGTCGTTAATTATTTGCAAGCATAACAATGCTGCGAGATTCTGCTCCTATATTTTGCATCTTTTTTCTTGAATATTGCTTGAAGAGCGATCTTCAGGAAAAAAAACTAGTTATTGTAGCTGTTGGAGTAGTCTTTGATCTTTGTTGATGAAGGAACGAGCGAAAGAATACTGGACTTGAAAAGTACGTACTTGCCTCTATTCTTTTGCGAAGTTCTGAATCTTTTCGAGGTAAATAAGAAGTATCATCCCGAAGTATACGGAGTATGAAGTATCCTTGAAGAAGTATAAGAAGTACTTAATCCTAGAAATATATAAGAAGTATGAAGTATCCTTAATAATTATAAGAAGTATTTAACCCTCGAAATATAAGAAGTATTCGTCCTTGAATAAGAGTGATAAATATTGCCTCTGTTTATGTGAAATTATTACTCCATTTTTGGTTAGGATTCTTGTTGAGAAGATAAAGAACATAAAATGTTTTCTTAGTACTCATAGTTGCCTATGTTCTTTATCCGTGAGAGTAGAATCCTTGAGAAAATGTTGAATGAACGAATTATTTCTTTATTCTTATCCTGCCTCTGCCTCATGCGATAATCTCTTTAAGAAAATAATCACATTCTTAAAATTCTGAATACTAAGAATGATCTGGCTAATTTCTGAATATTCCTGCTAGATTCTGACACATTCTTTAAAATTTTGAGTAATTCTGCGAATTTCTAAAGTTCTCTGCGAAATTATGAAGTATTCTGCGATATCCTGAATAATGTTCCTGAAATAGTGTTGCGAATAGTGTTACGAACAGTACTGCGAAGTTCTGAATATTCTGTAAAGTTATATAAAATACTTGTGCGAATATAATGCTTATGCGATGATGTTGTTATGAGATGTGTATGCGATGTTTATGCCATCAAATTTTTATGCGATGCTTTTATGATGCGAATATGATGCTTGTATGATGAGAATGCTTATCTATTGCAATGTATATCTAAAGTTTCTGTTACTTAGCTCATTTTGTCGCGGCAAAATTGATGTATCTTTAAATCGCTTCCATTCTTTATTTCTCTACATTCCTCTCTGCATATTTATTATTCTCACAAGTTCATTTTCTTGTGCCTCATTTTTCTTGTTCATTGTATCTCATTGTTTTATTCCTGCATTATTAGTCTCGCATGATATAATATAATTAAAGTATTAAAGATGCATAATCTCAGTTTCATTTCAGTATATATGTTCGCAAGATTGTTTGCATTCATATAATCATCTTCGCAAGTTTATTTGCGTATTCTCTTGTGGTCTTATTTTTCCTTCCTAGTTAAAGGTCTTATTTAGCCACGTTTCTTTCTGCGACAAAATCACAGGACGTCCTTACATTCGCATGTAGAGACCCATTGATCTTGCCTTATCATTCCTCTTAGTATTATAGACTTTTTAAGATATTTGTCACGCGACAATATGACAGGCCTAAATATTCTTGCGAACGTAAAGCCCCGTGACATTGCCGTCTTGCAATGAAATTGCAGGTAGTCTTTACAATTTCATGCAAAAACCCATTGATCTCATCTTAACTTCTTTGTATTTAATTCTGCGAGTATATATATATATTTTTTTATTTTTTTATTTTTATTTATTTTTTTTATTTTTTACTCGCAGAAATACGATTGTTGCACAAATATGACAAGCCTTTATGTTCTTGCGAACAAAAAGCCTCATGATATTTGCGTCTTATAGCACGTATCAGCTCCCTAATGGAGGGTGCTGCCCTTTATCTTCCCCTTGGTTTCCCCTTCAAGGAAGCGTACATTGACCATACAAGGTTATCTCTTCCCATCCGGTTTTGCCAACAACCAGCTTTTGTTCGCAACCTCTTATCATTTTTGCCTATAGGGCTTATAGTTACGAGGTTGCACCATATGGGGTATCTTTGGGCCAAGTGCATCATTTGCCAAGACTTGTCAAGAATGGAAGATGTGCTTCAAACCCATCTGGCACTCTTGACTCAACCGTGTACCTCGGCGCCTTGATCATTTTCTGCACTTCTTAGGAAAGACAGTATGCCTTAGTCGCCCAACCTAAATCATGTTACATCACAAGATTAGGTTGAGAATCCAAGGTGTCTTACCCGGATAGGTGCCCCGTTTTTGGGTTATGTACCCCGTAATGTCCATGTACTCAGGTTCCGTGGTGGTGTTCCATTTCCCCTGAGCCATGCTTATAGGTACCCCCTTAAATGACGTACTTTAGGACTTTGCCTCTTGAGAAATGTTGCTTCGCGAACTAGGGTGTACGTCACAAAGGTTTGCCTGTGTAAAATTTCTGCGGCTTTCTTTCTTTTATGAAAGCTGATCACAGTTTGCGTCTTTCTTTTATGAAAGTTGATCGCAAATAAATTTTTGCGTCTTTCTTTAATGAAAGCTGATCGCAATAAAATAGTTTTGAAGTTTCCTGCGATTGTATCGCATTTTGTAAATCATGTCAAAAATTCTTATATTTTGAATAAAAAAAATCTAAAAACATATAAATTGGATTTTCTCAATATTTATAATTTTGAAATCTCAAAGTATTTGAAATTTTGAAATTTTTGTAATCTTGAAATTTTAGTAATCTTTTAAAATTTTGTAAACGTGCGATTGAATCGCGTTTTGTAAACCAAATTAAAAAATATTATCTTTCATGCGAGTATAAAATAAAGTAAAATGTTCAAGGAAGTGGTACTTATCTTTCGTGTTAATCGTTGTTGTTGTCAAGGAAGGGAATAGATGCCTTGAAATGTATGAAACTCGCGCAGTAAAAAGAAGTGTGAGAAATGAGACTTGAACCCTTGACATGCTTCTTGGATTTTCTCGCGACATACCAACTGTGCTAAGCTTCTCTTGCAAAGTAAATATCAAAAATATTTGTTTGTGTTGTGAATGTTCGCAAAGTAAACATCCGCGAGTAACAAAAACTCTGTGCATTGGGGGAGATTCAAACCCACGTCTTCAATCTTCATGTTCGTTGACTACACACATGACCATCTGTTCTAACGTTAAGTTGTGATAGAAAGTCTTCAATCAGCGAACTTATTATGATCTACTTCTTAACAATTGTCCTTCATTCGCGAAAAAATATTAAAAGTGTTGTGAGAAGAGAAACTTGAACACGCGATGTTGAGTTCCCTCGCTTTGCTCATGACCATCTGTGTTGGCTGCTGTTTGTGTTGAGGTTGTGAGATTCATATAAGTTATTCTCTTTTAATTGCTCTGTGTATATCAAAAATCTGCGAAAAAAGATTCGTGTGTGGGGAGACTCCAACATGCGATGTTAAACTTCTCCTCTTCGTAGCTGACCACTTGTGCTAACTTCTGTTTGCGAAATAATGAAGTAATATTGCGAACTAATTTTTTTATTTTTTTTTCTCTGTAAAAAAGAAGAAAATTATGCTCGCAGACAAATTCGAACCTGCGACCTCTCTGTTACTCATTTAGACTTAAACCATCTTTGCGAACTTCTGTTCGTGACAGAAATCGCTGCATCTGCGTATTATCTTCTTCTTCTTAACACAGAATTCCTCAACTAAAACTTCAATTTTTCCCTTGAATTTCACCACAACAACTAATCTTTCCTCTCATTCTCTTCATGTCTTTGAATTCTCATTCTCTTCATTTTTCGCAGAAGTGTATTATCAGCAGGAAATTGTTTTCTTTACTTGCGAAGTAAATACTAAACTTGTGAAGTGGAATACTCATCATTCGTAAACAATCATTAGTAATCTTGCGAAGTTTCAATTCTCTTAGATTAAATCCGATCAACTCCTCTTCATGTAAGCTTGCACCATCTTGGTAACCCGTAGTCTCTTCTAACTGTTTATTTTTATTCTTCTTTTGGTGCGAAAAATAAAAATGTTTGCGAAGTAAATACTAAAAGTCTTGTTCACCTGTATTTATTTATCCCTGCGAAGTTGAGTTACCTTTTGCTAACATGCTAACTTCTCTTCGCTGATTGCCTCTGAAACTTTTTTGTCAGATCGATGTTTTGATTGTTCATTGTCGAGGATTCTGGCTACTTTCATTTTGTTGGTTATTTTCTTCTTTTGATTTCACGAACACAACTTTCATTTTGAATCTATTTAATTTCTCCAAACTTCCAATATCACCCGTTGTCTACTGATAGAATTCTTTCATTGGAATTTCCATTTTCACTCTTCAAATTTAACGATCCACTGAGATCTAATTCCAACTATAGCTAATTTGATGTTATCTATTGTTAATTTGAAGATGAAGATCCTTCACTGGAATTTCCGTTTTCACCCCTGAACCTTATAGATCCAAATTCACAATAATTAATTTCTTTGAATCTTCTTGGAACTAACAAGCAGTAGGTAATTTTTTTAGATCTTTCAATTTCGCCCCTAAAACATGAAAGAGAGAAGTTGTTGATGATGTTTACTCCATGAAAGTGTAACTTCTTCCACGAATTTTCCATTTTTGCTCCTGAAACTTTAAGATCATGAACAATAGCTAATCTTCATGGGAACTTCTTGAATCAACAAATTACATGAAAGATAAATCCTTTTAATCCCTCCCTGTTTCTAGCGCCAATTATGTAGTTGCAGGAAATCCCACAACTACACCCTCATGAGATTCTATTAATTTAATTAGATGATCTAATTTATTTGATATGAAAATGAAGATTAAAGTACTAAAATTGTAAAAGAGACACGAAGATTTTTACATGGTTCGATCATTGTGATCTACATCCATGGTTCTTCACTAGTGATTGTATGTAATTACATGATTTTACAATTGAGACTCCATTAAAAAATATTTGGAGCTCTAGATTTTTGGGGAATAAGATCATCAAGAAAATAAGTCTCTCTCCCTCTTTACAAAATTCTAACTTCAAATGTCTCTCCAAAATCTATTCTCCAAAAGAACTCTCCCTTTCTCTTATGCCTAAATGGCTATTTATATGATTTTACATAAAAGATGACAGTTGTGTTGTCCCGCAATTTCGGATCTAAAATATGTCATGCGAGTCTTCGCATCCTTGCTCACAAGATGTCTTTTCTCTCCACAATTTTGCAAGCTATCATTTGTTGCGTCATTAATTATTTGCAAGCATAATAATGCTGCGAGATTCTGCTCCTACAATTTCATTATCTTCCTTGAAAATATTAAAAGTAAGCTAAATTGAAAGTTAAATTCTAAAAGTCTCAAAAGTTACATCGCTCGTAAGAAAGAAGAAGAAGAAAAAAAGCAAAGATAAAATTCAAGTTTCAGCAATGGCTTCGCCAGATTCATTCTTCTTGCTCGTCATATTTATTATTTTTGCTAGAGTTATTAACTTCATCAGCACCCTTTTCATCGCGAGTCTCTCCTTCTTTTGATTCTTTATTAGCGATGACTTTGCCACTTGCAGTTACTTCTCTGGGAGGACTTCTTTATTCTTCTTCTTCACCATCTCCTTGGGGGATATTTTCCTCATCATTAGTAAACTCTAAATCTTCATCCATGGGAAGAGGAATTTCATCATCATCAACCTTTAGAGGAGGAACAGATATAGGAGGGAGAGAATTGGATAGCAGAATCTCGTTCACAAGAACTTCCGCACTGAGGTGGACCTTGCGAAGGAAACCTCTATCGCGATTCCTAATATCTATGTTTTTAAAGTACTCGAGATAATCAAGTCTTCTTTCTGCTTTGTCGCGGGCATCAAGATAATTGGAAAGAAGAGACTTGTTTTCTTTGCGAACTTTATCCAATTTAGCGGTCAGATCAGCAATGGTAGAATGAAGATTTCTTTCGGAATCTGCGAGCAACAAAATCAGTTAGACAAAAATCTCACAAGGAATATAACACAAAATTTTATGAGAAGATCAACAATAGAGGCAGTCAATTGACTACCTTCTTTTTGCGAG
The DNA here is from genome assembly GCA_023529315.1 of Papaver bracteatum. NCBI lineage: Eukaryota > Viridiplantae > Streptophyta > Magnoliopsida > Ranunculales > Papaveraceae > Papaver > Papaver bracteatum. Next base: position 8,407 of record JAJJWX010003633.1, read on the forward strand.
GTTAATTTTTGGATTAATGCAAATAAACAGTTCTCCCATTGATTCATGGCATCATCGAATTTATCGCCAACCATACCCTTTAGACGAGATTTCATGCTTTCTTATTTCTTGCGAAGATATGAGTTTTCTTTTGCTAGTAAAGAATGAGATTCCTTTAATTGAGAGTATTAGTCTTGAAGTTCACTGGATCTTAAACTAAGAGTTATCCTACCCTTGATAAGTTTATCCTTCTCGGCAGCAGATGATTCAGTTAATTCCTTGAGCTCATTCTTGAGAGAACGAAGAGATTGCTCTTGATTATTACATGTGCTTTGAAGATTACTTAATTGTTGCGAGGAAATCACCATCAAGCTTGAAAATCTATGTTTTTCTTGGGACAAAGTTTTATTCTCATCTGATAAAGATTTCATCGCCAAATTAGCCTTAAAAAACAAGTATGAGAGGCGATCAACCTCGCCACTTAATAAATTCTGCCTTTGCAATAATTAATTATTCTCATTAGTAAGATTATTTATGTGATCAATTGAATAAGTGTAAAGATTGTCTAGTCTAGTATGTTGATCCATCCAAGAATCTCTTTCAACGCGAGCTTCTTCAGCGATAGATTCAAATTTGAGTCTTTCTATGAAACGAGTCTGGTTTGAAACTAATATATGAATCAAGAATTTAAGAAGGAAGCCTGAGTATAGAAAATATGTAAATAAAACAGAAGAACAAGGGGGTAGAGGCAAGAAAAATGTACCTTTCAGCTCGTCATTTTTTCTGCAAAGATTCTCGCAGTCTAGAGAAGAGTTGCGGAGCATATGATTCAAAGTATCACACTCAGCAGTTTTAACTTGAAGGATTTTCCTCAGAGCTTCAATCTCATTTTCCAAAGACGCTCGCAAAGCATTACCATCAGAGCCAAAATACTTGAGTAGAGTCTCGCAAGCTTCATGTTGAAGAGGGTCAGTGGAAGACTTTCTGGCATTGTCTAAAATGTTAGACAAGATTTTAAAAGCAACATCAACACCTGCAAAAGTTTCGTTTGATGAAGGAAGGGGTGTATAAGATGAAGTAGTAATGAGAGCAAGTTGACGATCATTTGTGATGGTTGAGTTTTCAGGAGGAGTATGTGGAAAAACAACAGTTGAAGGCCATAAAGGACTATAAGGAGTCTCAGTCACAGCAATTTTAGAAGCCTGATCTGTTAAATGGTCAGAAGAAGTAGAAGTATGGGTAGCAATATTCTCGCAAAAAAAAGTAGAAAGATTTGGTTGCGATGGTGTGGGAGTAGTCCTCACGGATGTTAATGTGGGCATAATGAGATCTTCCCCAAGTGTCTTAAAGTGGCGAGATCTTTTGGGAGGCTTAACAGGGTTCTCGTCATTCTGCGAATAATAATTCAGATAAGAAACAGAGGCAACAATATTGTTATTAAAAAATAGAGGGTGTTTCTTACTACCTTATTATTCGCAGAACTCCTCTTCTTCTTCTCTACTAGTCTTTTGTGAGTATTAGGGTTTTGAATCATGGATTGTGTAGTTCCGCTGAAGAGAAGACATAACATGGAAGTTATGAAGAATCAAATAAGAAAGATTGGAGAATGAAAGTAAAAATTGGCTTAAATAAATGTCATAAGTCAGGAAACATACCTTGATGACTCCATTAGAACAGTAGCAGAAGAATATGAAGAAGAAGAAAAGTTGCAGACGGAAGACGAAGTAGACAAATAAAGAAGATGAAGACACGGAAGAAGAAATTAGTTTTGAAACTTAATTCTAACTTTTATAGACAAAAGGGGGTGGGCCTATTGAGCAGAGACATGTCAATAAATGAAGGAATTCATAACACATGTATGAAAGGCTAGATTAACGGAATCTTGTCGAGAAGAAAGATAAATAAGTTGCTAGGGAAATAAAGAATATTGGTTCTCATGATCTTCTATTCTTCGCAGAAAATACATGAGAAGAGGCAAGATGTAGGACTAGAATATCGCTACAACGCTATTCCTGCGATATTAACAACGTTTCTGCGAGTGTCACTTCCAACTCTTTAACAACGTTTCACGAGCGTCACAAAATACCCCAAAAGAAACTGACGATGGAAGAAGTAAAAGAAGAATACGTTGATCCTGCGATGGTCATCGTTCTTGCGATAGAGAATATTGTAGTAATTACGATGAGATCGCAGAATAGATCCGAAATAGGAGGAAAACTTAGCTGTCATCCATTATGTAAATCCCTATATAAAGGGTTCGATAGATCCAGAAAATGATGATGTATTTTTGAGAGTTGAAAGAGTTTTGAGGAGAGAGAAACTTCAAGAGAATATTTGTAATCTTGATTTCTTCCAATTCTGTGAACATTTCTGAATTTTGAATAGTTAAGTGTCGTTTAATCTTTAAAGTTTAGTTGATTTCCAATATATTTCTGTAGAATCTTAACAAGGGTGTAGTGTAGGAATTCCTGCAACTACAAATGTCGACTTGGAAATTTTCATATTGATCATTCAATCACTTTAAAATTACTTGAAGCAAATGGTTTGTGTGTGACAGTTATTGTCTTCTTCTAAGGATATTTCAATGATTGAAATGGGAATTTAGAACAATGAACCATGTCTTGATACAACACGGTATGCATACTGTAGTTGTAGGATTTACCACACTACACCCTTGTTAAGATCTTGCTATAATCAACTCACAATTGAAAATTAAAAACGACACTTTTATTATTTTGTTCTCAGAAATGTTTACAGAAATGGAAGAATTCAAGATTACAACTATTCTCTTGAAGTTTCTCTCTCCTCAAGACTTTCTTAACTCTCAAAAATACATCATCCTTTTCTGGACACATTGGGTCTATATTTATAGGGTAGTTACATAGTGGATGACAGCTAAGTTTTCCTCTTATTTCGGGTTGATTCTGCGATTGTACCGCGACAGTAAAAATGTTAAATCTCGCAATTTTATAACCATCGCAGAACAAACATGCTTTTCTCAAGTTTTCTTCAATCGTCAGTTATTACGTCACTCTTTTGAAGGCTTTTGTGACACTCGTGAAGTGTAGTCGAAGATCTTGCGGTGATGCTCGCTGGGAAGTGTTGTTAATCTCGCAGAGAATAAATGTAGCGATATTCTGGTCCTACATCTTTCCTCTTCTCATGCCTTTTCTGCGAAGAAGAGAAGATTATGAGAACTTTAAAATGCCCCATCTACTTATCTTTTCATTAATCTTTCTTCTGACACGTCTCTGTATCCTTCGCCAGCTGTTTTTCACATATTCTCTTTTCTAATTAATTTGCGACACGTCCTCTCTAACCGATGGGATCTGACCGTTCATGTCTTTTCTTAAAATTTATTGCATTCACCTTCTTTGAGAACTTTCTTCTTCTATAAATACTTCTTTCATTCTTTTGTTTTCCTCTTTTACTTTCTTCTTCTTTCTCTCCGTAACTTCTCTGCAAGTTTACTGTTCTTCCATAAATTGCGCGTCTGTTATCGCTGAGATTATTTTCTTATTTTCCAACCTTCTCTTTCATTCCCATACTTAAAAATGGTTGTCGTTGGTGCTAAAAATTTGATTGCTTTTGGTGAGATGCAAGAAAAACTCAAAAATAAAGGTTTTACTTTGTCTACAATCCCAAATCAGAGCCCTAAATCCGAACTTTCTCTCAGATTATTCATTGATTATCAATGCTCTCGCGAGAAAATTATAGTATCGCTAGGTCAACTTGAAGCTGGTCTTCCCATTCCTCTCTATGATCCAGAACTTCCACTATTCTATGAAATAATTTCTGACGAGAGATTCTCGCGAGCGATATATCAATTGGGTGGATATTGTATTTGATTGCTGCTTGAATATGCTTCTCTCGGTGCTAACAAAGGATCTCGCTACCCTGAAGCTGCGAAGAATCCTAAATTTAAAGATGTTCCCATTGTTTCTGCAGATTATACTGTGGACGACTTCTTTGAAAATTACAAAGTAGTCCCTATGAAGAGGGATTGCACTTGTTGGGGTGTTCGCTTGAAGAAAGAAAATATCTCTGATGATAAAGCTCTTATGCTAGATATTGATTGGCATACATCTACTAATCAAGGCCCTCGCCATTCCAGTGATGACAAGTGGTTCATTTTTCCATTATGTCTTGAGGGTCCTTATATTTCTGGTTCTCGCGAATTACCCGCGAATCTTTCAGAGTATCAACCTTGGGTATTCAACTGGCCTGAAAGAACTAAAGAGGTATGTTCTCTCCGATCTTTGGTATAATCATTATTCACTATCTTCCCCACGTTTTTATATTTTCGCTAATTACTTCAATCTTTTCCAGATTGACAGAATGAAACTCAGCTACCAGGCTTTGAGGAAACCCAGCACTTTCTTAGCTCTTAAATCCTTTACAAATGAAGTAAGAAATATCGTTTTATTAGTTTTAACTATATATTGTAGCCCCTATTTCTTATCTTTATCTGTGTTCGCAGGATATTGAAGAACTAGAACCAATAAAACCCACGAGAACTAAGGAGAAGTCTTTAAAGGATAAATCTATTGTTCCTCCCAAAGGGAAGTCTTCTGCCCCTCGCGGTGAAGAATCTGGTGATCCTCCCTTGAAGAGAAGGAAAACCCAACCCTCTTATTCTTCAACTCCTCAACCCATTCCATAAAATCCAAGTGTTGATTTGGATAAGGACAATAATGATGAGGATTTCAATGATAACAGCTTCCATTCTATAAAGAATTCTTCTTCTTTTGATTCTTCGATGGCTCATTTATCCAAAAAAAAAATGGCAAGAATATGTTTGGTATCCCAAATGAGTATGGAGATGAAGCTATTAATGAAATATCCCATTCCCTCACCAACGTCTGTGATGCTCCCATACTAGCTGACAGTGATTCCCTTCGCGGGGTTTCAAGATCGCTGACTCCAAGTCTCTTAAATTCACTTGGCATCCTGGTATGTTTCTACTTGTTCATCCTTTTTATGTATCCATTGATATTTTTGTCAGACATTGATTTATATAGTTCTATCGCAGGTTGGAAGAGCCGCTTTTATTGTTGCTTCTGATTTATACAATAGGCGTATCATTTATGAAAAGAAAGCTGTTAATCTTCGCCAAGATAAAGAAAAACTAGAAGTTGAAGTTATTGAGCTTCGCAGGAAAAATAAGCAGCTGGAGACTGAAGCTTCAGTTGACAAGCAAAATATCTCTGATCTTGATAAAGCTAATCAACAACTCTATGGTATGATTTATTTCTTTTCTCTTTTAATTCTTCTCACCCTATCGCAGCTTATTAATGCAACCATTTTTGCAGATATTTATGGTCTTAATGACGAGGCTACATTCTTCCAATCCTTTCCTGAACCTGTAGATGATAATACCCTTCTTGCTTGCCTTAATAGTTCTTTAAGTAACTTCTCAGATGATAGGATTAGATCTCTCTCTATTGATGAACTTAAATCCAAACTTAATCTCTTAAAAATTGAACATAGGTTCAATTTAAATTTAACCAACAAGTTTAAGAACCTTTATCTTAGTTCAAACGAAGAAGTGAATAGATTAAGAAAAAGGAATAGTGATCTTATTGATGAGAAGGATCTTGTTTTTAAAAAAGGCTCCAAGGCCCTAGCAAACTTTCATAAAACTATTCTTAATGTTCAAACAGAAAGAGATAAACTTATCCGCGAGAATAAAGATCTTCTTGAGAGGGAAACTCAAGTTCAATCTCGTCTCCTTATTAATAGCGATGATGAGTTTGCTTGGGCTGCGAAGATTCTTGATAATGCCAGAAATGATTTAGGTGTAGATGTTAATCTTCATGCTGATCAAGCGGATTTAATTAAAGAGAAGGTTATCACTCTTATGATTTCACTGAATTATTTCTTAATTGAATTATCCTTATATGTATTAACTTTGTTATCATTTTCTCGCAGCATAGAAAAGAACTATCGTAAAAGATTTGATGAGTTAGAAGAAGAGAAATACCAACTCGCTGGAAATCTATTTTCTCGCAATGAAAAGTATTCTAGATTGAAGGAAAAATTGAAAATATCATCTTCAAATTTTAGTAATGCCCTTCTCCGTGTTCGTAATGACGTTGTTAAACTAGTCTGTGATGATCATAGTATTCCTCATTCTACATACCCCGATCTTGCGAAGTAAATTCCAGATGATTCCCCAAATTTAGTTATCTCTGATAGCGAAGCTGAGGAGTCTAGCGAAGATGATAATAATGAAGAATTATCTGGCGAGGAAGAGAAATCTGACGTAGATAGAGATAATAATGATAATGATGAAAAAGAGAAATCTGGTAATGAAGAGAAATCTGAAAAAGAAAAGAGCTCTGATGAAGGTGGTGATGGATCTACTTAGTCTTGTTTCTTCTATTTTTCTTCGTTGTAAATTTTGTACATTTATTTTTTGCTTCTCGTAACATCGCTGCGAGCTTCTCCAACTTGATGTGTAAACTTCTTTTGCTTTTATATGTATGAATTAGAAAACAATTCTTTTTCTGCAACATAATCAATCAATCATAATTATTATCCTTTAATTATTTGTATAAATGTATCATCTATGCAATTTTATCATATGATGGATGAATAATTATTTCATCATTCTATGCATTCCCATACTTGCCTCTATTATTCATCTGCAATATGAAAAAATTGAGTAGAGATTAGATATTAGTTGTGAATCAAATTAAATTTTCCTCAATATCGGCGATGTTATCGCTAGTAATAATGGCATAACTTTATGATTTATGCGTAGAATCGCAAATCTCATAAATTCTACGAGCATTATCGCAATAATCTTATGGTCTTATTATGCCTTCCTAATTAAAGGTCTTATTTTGCCACATTTTTTCTTTCTGCGACAAAATCGCAGGACGTCTTTAAATTTGCATGTATTGACCCATTGATTTTGTCTTATCAATATTTTTTCAACATCTCTGCGACAATATGATAAGTATAAACTCTCTTGCAAGAATTAAACCTTGTGACATTGCCGTCTTGCGATGAAATCGCATGACGTCTTTACACTTTCATGTAAAAACCCATTGATCTCATCTTAACTTTTCTCTTTTAGCTTGCTGCCTTTGTATAATTTTCATCACGCGACAATATGACAGGCCTAAATGTTCTTGCGATCATAAAGCCCCATGACATTGCCGTCTTTAGACACTTATCAGCTCCCTAATGGAGGGTGCCGCCCTTATCTTCCCCCTGGTTACCCCTTCAAGGAGGGCACATAGGCCATACAAGACTAGCTCCTCCCATCCAGATTTACCAACAACCAGCTGTTTTCGCAACCTCTTGTCCTTTATGCCTATATAGCTTATAGTTACAAGACTGCACCCTAAGTGGGGTTTTCTTCAGGCCAAGTGCATCATAGCCAAGACTTACCAAGAATGGCCAGGGTAGTTTCGTACGCCCCGGGAACCCTTGGCTCAACCTTGTACCTCGGCGCCTTGGTCATACTTTGCACTTCTTAGAAGAGATTCTCAGTCGTCCAACCAGGGTATAACCTTATATAGTTGGAAATCCAATATCTCTCTCCTGGATAGGTTTTCTTTAACCCTAACATATTCATGATTCAGGTTCCAGCAGCGGCATAACCTTATCCATGAGTCATGTAAAGAGATACCCCCTTATATGACGCACTATTTGGTCTTACATTTGCCTCTTGCGAAATTGTATCCGCGAACTAAGGTGCATGCCATAAAGGTTCGTCTTATTCTATTAATCTCTGCGAAATTTTATTCGCGCTTCTCGCGGGTATTGTAACTCTGATAAAATTTCATTTCTTTGATCTTCTTGTAAAATTTTGCAATTCTTTCAAACAGAGTACTTTTTTCAATTGCTTTTTCTTCAAACAAATTCTGTGTAAGCTTCTTTAAATTTCATCATTTTACCTTTCTACTTACTATTTTCTGGTTCTGCTTTTTTGTTACGTTTTGCTATTTTTTCCTTATCTGCGAGCCGCTTGTCATCATCTTCCTCTCGCTGCTCTATTGAATCAATCATCAATATTTCACATCTCTGTCGTTGCTTGATGTTGTACTTCCAATTGCTCTTCTTCTTAGCTCTTTCTTCGCAAGATTTTATATCAATCTCATAACATTTCTTGCTTTCTCCCCAATCTCCCTTAATAACTCCAACACCATTAGGATGGGGAAATTTAATACACTGGTGGAAAGTAGATGCTACACCTAATATCTCATGTAGCCAAGGTCGACCAATCATGGAATTGTAAGGTGATTCAATGTCAACAACACAGAACAAGATCTTGGAAGTTATCCTGTAGTTGCAGGAATTCCCACACTACACCCTTGTTAAGATTCTATAGAAATCTATTGGTAATCAATTAAACTTCAAAGATTTAAATGACACTTTACTATTCCAATCTCAGAAATATTTACAGAATTGGAAGAAATAAAGATTACAAATATTCTCTTGAAGTTTCTCTCTCCTCAAAACTCTTTCAACTCTCAAAAATACATCATCCTTTTCTGGATCTATCGAGCCCTTTATAGGGATTTACATAATGGATGACAACTAAGTTTTCCTCCTATTTCGGATCTATTCTGCGATCTCATTGCGATCGCTACAATATTCTCTATCGCAAGAATGATGATCATCGCAGGATCAACATATTCTTCTTTTATTTCTTCCATCGTCAGTTTCGTTTGGATATTCTGTGACGCTCGTGAAACGTTGTTAAAGAATTGGCAGTGACGCTCGCAGAAACGTTGTTAGTATCGCAGGAATAGCGTCGTAGCGATATTCTGGTCCTACATCTTGCCTCTTCTCATGTCTTTTCTGCGAAGAAGAGAAGATCATGATAACCAATATTGTTTATTACCCTTGCAACTTCTTTCCCTTTTATACTTTCTCCTCGACAAGATTCCGTTAATTTAACCTTTCCTACACGTGTTGTGAATTCCCCCATTTACTGACACGTCTCTGCTCAATATGTCCACCCCCTTTTGCCTATAAAAGGTAGAATTAAATTTCAAAACTATTTTTCTTCTTCCGTTTCTTCATCTTCTTCATTTGTATACTTCGTCTTCCGTCTGCAACTTTTCTTCTTCTTCATATTCTTCTGCTAGTGTTATAATGGAATCATCAAGGTATGTTTCTTGACTTATGACATTTATTTAAGCCAATTTTTACTTTCATTCTCCAATCTTTCTTATTTGATTCTTCATAACTTCCATGTTATGTCTTCTCTTCAGCGGAACTATCTCTAACACACAATCCACGATTCAAAACCCTAATACTCGCAAAAGACTAGTAGAGAAGAAGAAGAAGAGTTCTGTGAATGATAAGGTAGTAAGAAACATATTCTATTTCCTAATAACAATATTGTTGCCTTTGTTTCTTATCTGAGTTATTGTTCGCAGAATGACGAGAACCCTGTTAAGCCTCCCAAAATATCTCGCCACTTTAAGACTCTTGGGGATAATCTCATGATTCCCACGCTAACATCCATGAAGACTACTCCCATACCATCGCAACCAAATCTTTCTACTTTTGTTTGTGAGAATATCGCTACCCATACTTCTACTTCTTCTGATCCTTTGACAGATCATGCTTCAAAAATTGATGTGACTGAAACTCCTTATAGTCCTTTATGGCCTTCAACTGTTGTTTTTCCACATACTCCTCCTCCTGACAACTCAACCATCACAAATGATCGTCAACTTGCTCTCATTAATACTTCACCTTCTACACCCCTTCCTTCATCAAACGAAACTTTTGTAGGTGTTGATGTTGCTTTTAAAATCTTGTCTAACATTTTAGACAATGATAGAAAGTCTTCCACTGACCCTATCCAACATGAAGCTTGCGAGACTCTACTCAAGTATTTTGGCTCTAATTGTAATGCTTCACGAGCGTCTTTGGAAAATGAGATTGAAGCTCTGAGGAAAAGCCTTCAAGTTAAAACTGTTGAATGTGATACTTTGAATCATATGCTCCGCAACTCTTCTCTAGACTGCGAGAATCTTTGCAGAAAAAATGGCGAGCTGAAAGGTACATTTTTCTTGCCTCTACCCTCTTGTTCTTCTGTTTTATTTTCATATTTTCTGTACTCAGGCTTCCTTCTTAAATTCTTGATTCATATATTAGTTTCAAATAGGACTCGTTTCATAGAAAGACTCAAGTTTGAATCTATCGCTGAAGAAGCTCGCGTTGAAAGAGATTCTTGGATGGATCAACATACTAGACTAGACAATCTTTACACTTTTTCAATTGATCAAATAAATAATCTTACTAATGAGAATAATCAATTATTGCAAAGGCATAATTTATTAAGTGGCGAGGTTGATCGCCTCTCATATTTGTTTTTTAAGGCTAATTTGGCGATGGAATCTTTAACAGATGAGAATAAAACTTTGTCCCAAGAAAAACATAGATTTTCAAGCTTGATGGCGATTTCCTTGCAGCAATTAAGTAATCTTCAAAGCACATGTAATAATCAAGAGCAATCTCTTTTTTCTTAAGAATGAGCTCAAGGAATTAACTGAATCATCTGCTGCTGAGAAGGATAAACTTATCAAGGGTAGATTAACTCTTAGTTTAAGGGCCAGCGAACTTCAAGACCAATACTCTCAATTAAAGGAATCTCATTCTTTATTAACAAAGGAAAACTCATATCTTCGCAACAAAGAAGAAAGCATGAAATCTCGTCTTAAGGGTATGGTTGGCGATAAATTCGATGATGCCATGAATCAATGGGAGAACTGTTTATTTACATTAATCCAAAACTTATCCTCGCGAAAAGAAGGTAGTCAATTGACTGCCTCTCTTGTTGATATTCTCATAAAATTTTGTGTTATATTCCTTGTGAGATTTTTGTCTAACCGATCTTTTTTTTTTTTTTTTTTTTTGTTGCTCGCAGAATCCGAAAGAAATCTTCATTCTACCATCGATGATCTGACCACTAAATTGGATAAAGTTCGCAAAGAAAATAAGTTTCTTCTTTCCAATTATCTTGAAGCCCGCGACAAAGCATAAAGAAGACTTGATTATCTCGAGTACTTTAAAAATATAGATATTATGAATCGTGACAGAGGTTTCCTTCGCAAAGTCCATCTCAGTGCTGAAGTTCTTGTGAACAAGATCCTGCTCTCCCATTCTCTCCCTCATGTATATGTTCCTCCTCTAAAGGTTGATGATGATGAAATTCCTCTTCCCATGGATGAAGAATTAGAGTTTACTAATGATGAAGAAAATACCACCCAATAAGATGGTGAAGAAGAAGCAAGAAGTCCTCCCAAAGAAGTAACTGCAAGTGGCGAAGTAATCGCTGATGAAGAATCAAAAGAAGGGGAGACTCGCGATGAAAAGGATGCTGATGAAATTGATAACTCTGGCGAAAATAATAAATCTGAAGAGCAAGAAGAATGAATCTGGTGAAGCCATCGCTGAAACTTGAATTTTATCTTTGCTTTCTTTTTCTTCTTCTTTCTTGCGAGCGATGTAACTTTTGAGACTTTTAGAATTTAACTTTCAATTAATATTTTCAAGGAAGATAATGAAATCTTACTTCTCTATTCCCCTAATTGCCCTTCATTATCTTTCTTGAAATGGTGATTCATTTTCTGTATCTTCTTTAAGGAATTGTGTTGTTGCGAAAGTATGAATATATCTTCGATACAATGAATACTGCTGCGATGTTTTGAAAAATTCTGAAGGAATCTGCGATGTTAAGAATTTTCCTTCTTATATATAGTTCTGCAATGAATGAATATTTCCTGCAATCTTAAAATAGAATAGTTAATTGGTAAGATTATTCTTTTGGTCTTATTTTGCCTTCCTAGTTAAAGGTCTTATTTTTCAAAACTTTTTCTGTCGGCGACAAAATCGCAGGATTTCTTAACATTTGCATGTAAAGACCCTTTGATCTTGTCTTATCCATGTTCTTTCAAAATCTTTGCGACAATATGATAAGTATAAACTCTCTGTCAAGAATTTAGCCTTATGACATTGTCGTCTTGCGATGAAATCGCAGGACGTCTTTACACTTTCATGTAAAACCCATTGATCTCATCTTAACTTTTGGCTTGTTGCCTCTGTATAATTTACGTCACGCGACAATATGACAAGACTAAATGTTCTTGCGATCATAAAGCCCCATGACATTGTCGTCTTAAGACACTTATCATCTCCCTAATGGAGGGTGCCGCCCTTATCTTCCCCCTGGTTTCCCCTTCAAGGAGGGCACATCGGCCATACAAGACTAGCTCCTCCCATCTAGATTTACCAACAACTAGCTGTTTTCGCAGCCTCTTATCCTTTATGCCTATATGGCTTATAGTTACAAGACTGCACCCTAAGTGGGGTTTTCTTTAGGCCAAGTGCATCATAGCCAAGACTTACCAAGAATGGCAAGGGAGTTTCGTAATCCCTTGGCACCCTTGGCTCAACCGTGTACCTCGGCGCCTTGGTCATACTTTGCACTTCTTGTAAGAGATTCTCGGTCTTCCAACCAGGGTATAACCATATATAGTTGGAAATCCAAGATCTCTCTCCCGGATAGGTTTTTTTTAACCCCAACTTCTGAATGACTCAGGATCCAGCAGTGGTATAACCTTACCCCTAAATCATGTCAAGAGATACCCCCTCATATGACGCGCTTTTAGGTCTTACATTTGCCTCTTACGAAATTTTATTCGCGAACTAGGGTGCACGCCATAAAGATTTGTCCCATTCTTTAATCTCTGCGAAATTTTATTCGCTTTTCTTGTGATTATGCTTCGCGTCTCTTGTTGTGCTTTGTTATCAGAAGAATTTTTCAATTGTAAGAGAGAGAGAGAAGAATTTATTATCTGTGTCATCATATAACATACCATTATTTCTTATCTCGCAGAATATGTCATTGATAATACCTCTTCAGAAATAATCTATTCCACGGTCTATAGAGTCTTTGACCAACATCTCTTCCTTCAGGATCCACTAGTTTGTATGCCCCAATTCCAACTATCTCTTTAATGATATATGGTCCATCCCATTTTCTCGCTGATAATCAGGGGTTTCTCGTAGTACTAAATCGCCAGGTTGGAATTCGCGCCTCTTAACACGTTTGTTGTACTCGCGAGCTAATCTGCGTTGATAATTCTCCATATGTTGTAGAGTTTGTTCTCTTTTTTCTTCTAATTAATCCAACTTATTCAGTATCATACCGGCACTTAAATTTCTTTCCCATGCTTCTCTTTTTGTTGTAGGAATAACAACTTGTGTTGGTAATACAGCTTCTACCCCATATGTCAAACAAAATGGTGACATTCCAGTTGCTTCTCGTCTAGTTGTGTTGTAAGCCCATATTGCATTATGTACTTTCTCGCACCATGCTCTGTGGTATCCTTCTAACTTCTTTTTCAAGATGCCTGCGATTGTTTTATTAGTTGCCTCAGCCTGGCCATTTGCTTGTGGGTATAAAGGAGTAGACTTTCCGCATTTTATCTTAAATGCATTAAGTAACAATTCTATATTTTGTCCCTCAAATTGCTTTCCATTATCAGATACTAATTGTGCTGGAATCCCAAATTTGCAGATTATATTTTCAAAGATGAATGTAAAAATATCTTTATCGCGAATATGTTGTATTGCCTTTATTTCTCCCCATTTTGTGAAATAATCTGTTGCGACAATCAGATATCTTCTTTGTCCAGAACCAGGTACAAATGGTCCCACAATATCTAACCCCCATTTCCCAAAAGGCCATACACTTGTTGAAGATGATAATGGTGCTCCTGGTGCATGTATCTTTTTTCCATATCGCTGGAAATCCTCGCAACGCCTTGAGAGTTTCTTTGCATCCTCATGCATATACGGCCAGTAATAACCCTGCATTTTTGTTCTATATGCTAAATATCTTCCTCCACTGTGATTACCAGCGTCACCACTATGTAACATCTTTAATACTTTTTGTCCTTCTTCTCTCATCAAACATATTAGCGATGGTCCATTAAAAGATCTGCGATATAACACTCCATCTCTTAGCTCATAATTGGTTGCCCTACTTTTCAACTTGTGTGCTTCTAATCGATTTCTTGGAATTTCTCCTCTCGCCAAGTATGAATGAAGATCTTCTCGCCAATTTGTGATATTGCTCGTGGGTTCTCCCTCGCCAACTTCTACCATCATTACATCTGTCTCTTCTTCTTCTTTGTTTATCGATGGACATGAAAGTGTTTGAATTTTTATGCACCTTGCCAATGGATTTGTCATCATACTAGATATGAAATAAAAAGCATCTGCGAGCCTATTATCTTTCCTTGATATGTGTCTCCATTTTATTTTTGGAATTCTCGCAGATAATTCTTCAACGAGTCTTTTGTATTTTCTCAGGGATGGTTCATTTGTTGTGTACTTCCCTTTTATCTGACGAATAACCAATTGTGAATCGCTGGTGATTCTGGCATTTTCCAAATTCATTTCTGTCGCAAATTTTAAAGCATGGATCACAGACTCATACTCTGTCTCATTATTAGTGGATGCAAATTCTAATCTAAATGAAAAAACTATTTTTTCTCCTTCTGGCGATATGAAAACAACTCCAATTCCACTTCCTTCTCCGTTGGATGATCCATCCACTAATATTTCCCATCTATTGGGTTCTGTTAATAGCTCTTTTGGATCTCCGCATTCCTCTTCTACATCCATCATCTCTTCCACAGCTTCATCATCCTCCAAAGGAAATTCATCCAAGAACTCTGCGATGACTTGGGATTTTGGCGAAGATAGAATTTCATATTGGATATCAAAGTGTCTTACTTGTGCATTCCATCGCTCAACCCTGCCTGATCTTTTTGAATTTTTCATCACTGACTCAATGGGCACCTTTGTTAACACTTTGATTTTATGTGCTTGAAAATAAATACGAAGCTTGAAAGTTGCATGCACCAATGCTAGAATTAACTTCTCAATCTTGGAATAATTTCTCTCTGCATAATTGAATGTTTTTCTGATATAGTAGATTGGTTTTTCTACCCCCGCGTCTACTCGCAGCAATAATGCACTTAGCACATATGTGGTTGTCGCGAGATAGATCAATAATTCTTCTCTTGGTTCAGCCTTTTGTAAAATAGACATGTTCATTAAATATTCTTTGTTTCCTTGAAAAGCCCTTTCACATTCATCCTTCCACTTGAATTTTGTTCCCTTCTTCAATATGTCGAAAAAATGTTTGCACTTATCTGAAGATCGCGAAATGAATCTCCCTAGCGAGGCTAAGAGTCCATTCAATTTTTGTACATATTTTAATGTCGCTGGTGTTGGCATATCGCGAATTGCTTGCACCTTTTCTGGATCAACTTGTATTCCTTCTTCTGATACAATGTACCTCAAAAATTTTCCTGAGGTTACTCCAAAGGTACACTTATTAGGATTTACTTTGATATTAAATTGTCGCATTTGATCGAAAATTTCTTTCAAATCTTGCACATGATTTTCATCTTCTTTACTTTTGATTAGCATATCATCTACATACACTTCTAATGTTTTGTGAATCCACTTTGCAAACACCTTCTCCACCATTCTTTGATATGTTGCTCCAGCATTTCGCAAACCAAACGGCATCTTTTTGTAACAATACAACCCTCTTGGAGCAAAAAATGCTATATGTTCTTGATCTTCTTCAGCGAAAGGAATTTGGTTATATCCTTTATATCCATCCAGCGATGATATTCTTGTATTTCCCGCTGCTGATTCAACCATTTGTGGGATATCTGGCAATGGAAAACTATCTTTTGGACAAGCCTTGTTTAAATCTGTAAAATCTATACAAATTTTTATCCCTTTGTTCTTCTTCGGGACCACCACCATATTTGCAATCCATTTTGGATATTTTGCTTGCCTTATAATTCCTGCATCGAGCATTTTCTATAATTCTTCCTCTATTTGAGAATGGTATGTTGTTGCGATTTTTCTTATTCTTTGCTTGAATGGTCTTACATTTTTGTTGATTTCTAATTTATGACATGCTATTGATGGATCTATCCCCGACATTTCATCCATATTCCACGCGAAGATATCTTCATATTCTCGCAAGAGATTTATAGTTCTTTCTTCCTCATCTGCCTCCATTCTAGTCCCAATTTTTAGTATTTTAGGCTCTTCTTTACTCCCAATATTTACTTCTTTTGTTGGTTCCGCAGCAGTGTAACTGGCTTCAGGTTCTCCCATTGGTGTTGGTGTTTTCATAATTCTCGTAAATTCGTCTCCCTCTCGCGAAATTTCACTGGGCACTCCTTTTCCCTCCTTTGCTCTCATCATGTAAACTTTAAACTCTTCTTCCTTCTTCGATTATCTCACCAGTTTTCTGCGAGCTTTTCGCGACTTTGGACGGTTTTCACAATTTTTCACTTCAATTTGGTAACATAATTTTTCAAAATCCGTATCTCCTCTAATTTCTATGATTCCACTGGGCATAGGAAATTTAATGCACTGATACAACGTTGATTCTATAGCCTTGATTGCATGTATCCATGGTCTTCCCAGTATCATATTGTACGGTGATTCCACATCTACCACGCATAATGATACTTGTGATTCAATTTCTCCTAGTGGAATTCGTACCACTATTTCTCCTTTAGGTTTTGTTAACGATTTTCCAAAGTCATGAATATGATATGTTGAATTAAACATTTCTTCATCCTTATATCCCATTTTCTTAAAAGTATGATAGAACATTATATCCACAGAACTTCCTGCATCTACCAAAGTTCTATTCATAGCCCATTCTTCTTCATATTTTATTGATTCTCCCTTTCTCACTGGTATAGCGGATATCGTAATTACCAAAGAAGATGTATGACTTAGATTTTCTTCTGGTATTTCTGCTGCTGTGAATGTGATCTCCTGCTTTTCCCAATCTTTTAATGATGATATCTTCTCCACTGTCATAATCTTCCTTCCTTCAAAATCCCGTTTATGTATCTTCCCTTTAATGTTTTCATGAAATCTATCAACCATTGCTCTTGTTACCATATCACATTCCAATTTTCTACAATACTTTTTGATTCTGATCATTCTTCCTTCAATTATCTCACCGATTTACTTAATGATTTCCTTAATCTTGAACAATTCTTATCTTCTTCTTTGCTTTTTCTTCAATTTTCGTTAATTCAATCCCTGTTTCGGGCGCCAAAATGTAGTTGCAGGAATTCCCACACTACACCCTTGTTAAGATTCTATAGAAATCTATTGGTAATCAATTAAACTTCAAAGATTTAAATGACACTTTACTATTCCAATCTCAGAAATGTTTACAGAATTGGAAGAAATCAAGATTACAAATATTCTCTTGAAGTTTCTCTCTCCTCAAGACTCTTTCAACTCTCAAAAATACATCATCCTTTTCTGGATCTATCGAGCCCTTTATATAGGGATTTACATAATGGATGACAGCTAAGTTTTCCTCCTATTTCGGATCTATTCTGCGATCTCATCGCGATCGCTATAATATTCTCTATCGCAAGAATGATGATCATCGCAGGATCAACATATTCTTCTTTTATTTCTTCCATCGTCAGTTTCTTTTGGATATTCTGTGACGCTCGTGAAACGTTGTTAAAGAATTGGTAGTGACGCTCGCAGAAACGTTGTTAGTATCGCAGGAATAGCGTCGTAGAGATATTCTGGTCCTACATATCCCTTTCAATGGAATCCGCATTTCAATTTCCCCTTTGGGTTTATTGGCAGTACCATAAAAACCATATATTTTATATGTTAATGGAATTAGATCTTCGTCTCTTCCACCCATGGTCTTATATGTATGATAAAATAGTATGTCAACTGAGCTGCCTGTGTCTATTAGAACTCTATTGATAGCCCAAGAATCTTCATTTTCATCATCATTTTCCTTATCTTCTCCTTCTATTTGCTTTGGATTTATCTCTAATCTTACCACCAATGGGTTATCATGATGCTCGCCAGGTTCTGGCACTTCTTGTGCAGTGAAAGATAGAGTTTGTTTCTGCCACTCTTCTAATGGAGAGGCTCTCGCTATATTCATTATCTCTTTTCCATCTGTGTCTCTCGTGAAGACTTTACTTAGAACATTATCATGGAAATCCTCAACTATTCAGGATGAATGTACGATGGAATTGCAAAACAAATTCTTCGCTTTAGACCCAACTTCTATTACGAATGATTCTGCTCCTTTTACAGTATTTGCCCTGCGAATTTCTGGTGCTGGAGGCAATCGCTGAGGTTTTGGATGTCCTACTAAAAAGTGGTTTAGTTTTCCTTGGTCAATCAACCTTAAAATTATTCTCTTTACATTCCTGCAATCATTTACTCTGTGACCATGAAAGTGATGGTAAGGACAAAATTCTTGACTACGATTCTTAGGATGCGGTTCTTTTCCCATATTCCATGGTGATGGTATATTTTCCATCAAAATGATAGTTTCCCAGATTTTTTCTATATTAGCATTTAGAGGAGGCATCTTAATTTCTTCCCATATTATCTTCTGGTTGCCTTGGATTCTGAAATTGTTTTGCCTTTGTCCACCATAAGTTTCTTGCGGCTGATCAAGCCTTTGAATATTATTATTTCCACCGCGATTGTAATAATTCTTCTCACTTTCATATTCTTCTTGATCTCGATTGCCCATAGCTACCAACTTCTGCTGGTTATCAACTTCTACTTTCTCTTGTTGTGTTTGAGAGCTGCTCGCTACATTGTCAATCATTTTGTTGCTACTGAATTGGTATTCGCAATTGGATATGATTCCATCTCATTTTGTTTCTTCTCCAAAGAAATGTACTCTTCTTGTAGTTCTCGTAGTTCAGTCATAGTGATTGTATTCTTGACTCTGAAAATTTGTATGTACAGCAGATTGGTCGCGAATATTGCATTGATAAAAGACAAGATAAGATATCTCTCGTCTACTCTTCCTGCCATCTCACTGCACATTGTCTTCCATCTTATGGTTAAATGTTTCAAACTCTCACCAACCCTCTGTTTTAGCCCAAACACATCTTCAATACCTTGCCGCGATGAATTGTTACTTATATATGCTCCCAGAAATGTAACTTGTAAATGATCAAAAGAAGTTATAGTATTCTTTGGCAATCCCTCAAACCATTTTAGCGCCTCGCCAGTTAAGATAGATGCAAAATATGTGCACAATACAGCATCATGATTCTCCCATTGCAGCATACACCTAACATAAGCCTTAACATGTTGTACAACACAGGTAGTTCCGTCAAAAATGCTGGTAAGTTGCACTTTGGAGGCATTCCTCTTAATTGTACTTCTTGAGTAAATGGATTTCTCGCAGCTTCTTCAATAGATTCATCAAGTTGCCTTCTACCTCTTTCTTTTCTGTTATTTATTATTCCCCTCATCTCTGCTAACTCTCTTAAAATTTGCTCAATCGCGGCTGAATTTGGTTCCATTGGTCTTTTCAATGCTGCTTCCCTTCTCCAGCGTTCATGTACCTCTTGTCTTGCGAGATTTTGTGTGTCTTCATCTACACCCACATTCCTTCTTCTGCGATCTTCTGCTTCACCTTCTTCTTGCAATCGCAGCTGTATTTCTCTGCGAATTTCTTCATTTCTCTTCGCTGTCTTTCTATTCTCCTTTGTATTATATCATACTCTTCCTGAATATTATTATTATAACGATTTTGTGTACGTCTCCTTTCTCGATTTTCATGGTTATTCTGTCATACTGCCTCTTGGAATTCTTGTTCTTCTACTTCTACTTCTGCCCTTAATCTTTCTCTCTCGCAAGTTAGTCGTGCTTGTTCATCATAATGTCTCTCAATTTCTTCCTCAATTATTCTTCGATTTCTTTAGATCTCTCGCCCATGTAATATCCTCCTACCTTCTTCTGGATTATCTTCATCATTTTGGTTGTCTCTTCCTTCTTGATTTCTGTTGTTAAATCTATTATCCAAATTTTGCCACGCGGATCATGGTGATCTTCTATTACCTCTTCTTCTCTATGACGTTGTTCTTCATTTGGATTTTGCATTTCCTCTTGGATATTTCCTCTAGCATTTCTTATTGGAGAATTTTGCCTTAATTCTTCTCTTAATGATCTTGAATTTGATGTAACAGTACTTCTTGATCTTCTATTTTGTAACCTCAAATTCTCCATTCTTAACTCGTGATTTTGTCTTGTTAAATTTGCACGTTCTTCTACCTCTAATCTTCTTTCCTCTTGTATTCTTCGTCTTGGATCACCTGCTGTTTCATTTTCGCCTTCTCCATGAATTAATCCTTCAATCACTCCTTGATTTCTTTCTTCTCTTCTTCCGTCTCTTAATTGTTGATCTTCTACACCTTCCATCGAATCCGATCTCCAAGTATGCATACTCACTCTATCATAATCCACATTTATATTTTGTATCGGTGTTTGTTGATTAGGTTGTGGAATTTGATCTTCTCCTTAAATCCTTGTTCTATTTCTTCTTGTTCTTATCCTTGAAGATTCTCCTAATTCATTTGTTTCTTCTTCTGCAAGTCTTTTACTCCTCCTTACAGTTGTTGGTGGTTCTGATGTATTTATTATTCTTCTAGCCATTTCTTCAACTCTAACAATTTCTTCAAATCTTCAAATTGTAATTAGAGATTTCTTAACTTGATTCTCCCTGTTTCTAGCGCCAAAATGTAGTTGCAGGATTTCCCACACTACACCCTTGTTAAGATCTTGCTATAATCAACTCACAATTGAAGATTAAAAACGACACTTTTATTATTTTGTTCTCAGAAATGTTTACAGAAATGGAAGAATTCAAGATTACAACTATTCTCTTGAAGTTTCTCTCTCCTCAAGACTTTCTTAACTCTCAAAAATACATCATCCTTTTCTGGACACATTGGGTCTATATTTATAGGGTAGTTACATAGTGGATGACAGCTAAGTTTTCCTCTTATTTCGGGTTGATTCTGCGATTGTACAGCGATAGTAACAATGTTAAATCTCGCAAGTTTTATAACCATCGCAGAACAAACATGTTTTTCTCAAGTTTTCTTCAATCGTCAGTTATTACGTCACTCTTTTGAAGGCTTTTGTGACACTCGTGAAGTGTAGTCGAAGATCTTGCGGTAATGCTCGCTGGGAAGTATTGTTAATCTCGCAGAGAATAAATGTAGCGATATTCTGGTCATACACATACCTAGTATACGAACTGTATTGTTATGATTCAGCTCCGGGAACGTTGTTTGCGTACCTAGTATGCGAACAGTTTTATTTGTAAAGATCCTGGAACCTTGTTTGCATACCTAGTATGCGAATGGTTCTACTTGAGTTAGGTCCGGGATGTCCGTTCGCGTACCTGGTTTGCGAACGGCTAGACAACCCAAGGTCCGGAGTTGTTGTTCGCGTACCTGGTTTGTGAACACAGTGGTTTAAGTTCTGAAATCGGTTAAGTATGTTTTTCATACTCATGAACGAATACATTTATGAATCAAGGAATGCAATCTTTGAAATTCGTGGTTTAATGCTCATGAATTGATTTTTTTATAAATACTTTGTACGATTACGATTCAATCCAATTTTGTTTCAATTTTTTATATATATTTCTATGAGATAGTGAACAATTGAACAACTTTATTTGAAATACAATTAGATTCATTTGATTATCTTTCATGTTTGATTGATCATCATATTTGATCTAGAAGTGTTAGATGAATATGGTTAAGAAAAAAGTGTTCATATGGCCAACTTCGGTTAACTTTTATTGAGCCAACTCAATATACACGTTTATGTACGGTTACCTATATCTAAATGAAGGTATATTTCATTTGTGTGTAACTAGATAAGACTATCTAACAGTGGAGATTAATTGCTTTATTTCTAAGCATACTTAACTTAAATATTAAATAAGGATTTCATCTATCGGTGAATATTGAATGCTTTGTTACTAAGCTATCTTAGCTTTGATTGTAAGCAACCCTGATTTGAAAGTCTATATAAGTAGAACTCTAGCAACTGGAAAACCTAATCCCGGCACTTTCATGTGTCCTAGTTGCGTACTAGAGTCGATTCTCTTTTAACCTAGGTTCTTCCAAAACCATATTAGGTTAATGACTTGAAGACTTCATTTGGGATTCGTGAAGCCATGTCTAACTATTTTCTATGCAGTTGGGTATTATGATTTTACTTGTTTTATCATATTGAGTACTATATTCTCTAAGATTTGCTTGAGATTTATCTCTGATAGGTAAGATATAAAAAGTAATCACAAAGTTCTTCGTCTTAGACTTTGTGGTTTCGCAACAACATCTTCTACCACCATAAAATTAAGTTATAGTGAGGTGATTGATATTTCTAGGATACTCTTAGGGAGAATAAGATCGTATTATCAATTGGTTCCTGTTCACCTTGATTTATCATAAAACGGAACAAAAACTTCATAGGTACTTCCGTGGGAGACAGATTTATCTATCAGAATATACTTATCTGTGTGAGACAAATTTGTTTAAAAATCTTTGACTTTGGGTCGTAGCAACTCTTAGTTGTGGGTGAGATCATCTAAGGGAATCAAGTGCACAGATAAGTTAACTTTGTGATTACTTTAGTCGTGGTTCTAGAGGCGTAAGGAACATGACAGTACCTTAATCGGTGTGAGACTTGGTTAGGGCTCAGCTATATTCAGTCTCAAGTTAACTTGTAGTAGGCTAGTGTGTGTAGCGACTTAATTAATACAGTATGGTATTTAAAGCTGGACTAGGTCCTGGGGTTTTTCTGCATTTACGGTTTCCTCGTTAACAAAAAAATTTGTATCTGTGTTATTTTTTTATTTATATAATTGAGATATCACAGGTTGCGCGTAGTTCAATCAGTTGATAAATCCGACCTTGTTTGTTGGATATAACTTGATTGACACTTGGGCATTGGTTTTTGGTACCATCCAAGTTATTTCTCATAATAATCAGGCTCACGGATTTCTATCTATTAGTTTTTCTAATTGCATAAAAAAAATAGAGATAAAGATCTTTGATATATCTCTTGATAGAGCTTGATTTTAAGTTGGTGCTTTCATAATTATATTAGAGTTTAGTCCATACAGATTTCCGAATAAATTATTGGATGTGGTTGTTATACCCCCGCTTTTTAAAACATCCTTGTTTATTCTCAGAATAATGAAGTAAGGAAAATTATATGGCTAAAAACCATATTTTGGACTGTTTGGAGGATATGTTGTATGATTTTTATACTGCAAAAGTGAAACGTATTGCAATTGGTTTATAAGTTGCATTAGAGGCAATATACCAAGTTGAATCTTCTGAAACTAAGAAATTTTTGGTAGTTAGGTTCTTGGAATATAAAATATCGAATGGCAAATTTGTGATTGATCAATTCCTTGAACTCTAAGGCATTATCAATGAAATTCATGTTGAAGGTATGGTGATTCAGGAAAATTTTCAAGTGTCTATTGTGATTGGAAAATTATTGTCTTCCTGGTCAGCGTAAAAAATAAGATTGAGACATGAAACTTGTAAATTCAATATGGTTTATTTGGGTAAGAAGATTTAATTTGAAGAATATTTGTGGTCCAAGGACAAGATAATTTGTTTTCTACAATGGACACGTTGTTAGAGAAATGCTCGGTCGAACTCGCAAGCATTGCTATCTCAAGCTTGTTTGTCAAGTTTAGTTGTCAAAACTGTAAGTCTTGATTTCTAGTCTACTTATAGCTAAGTCTCGGATTAAGATAAAAGTGTAGTTGAGATTTAGACTCTACGACGTTCATCGATTGAAGTCGAAGAACTACTAAGGGGAGCTTGTGGAACTTCATCCACAAAAGGTATGTGGATACTTGAACTCATCTATCACTAGAAAGTATATCTACTCTATCTGCTATTTGAGACAAAAGTAGTTTAGCTATGTACACTTCAATTATACACATTTGATATTTCGAGTTGAGTTTAACTCGCTTACATATTTCTCGAAATATGTGCTGGTAAGCTTTCGCTTTAACCAAGTTCATCTGATATTCTTGACGAAATTCAAAAGATGATCATGTAAAAATCACCTGGTAACATCTTATATGATTTGTGTGAGACAATCATTTGGTGTAGACTCGGAATGTTTCGTATTGATCGTTCGATCTCTTAAAATTGCTTTGAAGCTAATAATTTGTGAGAGACATCTATTCCCGTGTTCTAAGAATGTTTCAATAATTGAAATGGAAGTTTAGATCAATTAACCATGATTGGATATAGCATAGTATGCGTACTTGTATGCTAACTGTTGCAAGTTATTCCAAGTCCGGGAACCATAGTATGCATACACGTATGCGTACTGGTTTGTTAGTTGAAGTCCGGGAACTTAGTATGCATACCCGTATGTGCACCGGCGTAAATTCAAGTTCGGGAATTCAACTAAGTTTGGTGGTGTACAAAATTATGCGTACCCGTTCACATACTGGCAAACCCAGACCAAGTCTGGCTAGTTAGGTATCCGTACCCGTTTGCATACTTGAGTGAGTTATGTTCTAAAATCGGTTTGTCCATGAACTAATACATTTATAAATTAAGGAATGCAATCTTTTGCAAACCTTGGCTATAATGTTCATGAATTGATTTGAGTGAATCAAAATTGATTTTGCTTCAATTGTGTCTTGTATAATTCTGTGAGAATATAAACAATTGAACAACTTTATAACTAGTTTTATTTGAGTCATTTGAACTAGTTGTGATTGAGATGAACAAGGTTGATATGAAAGTGTTCATATGGCTAACTTCAGTTAACTATTTTTGAGCTAACAAGGTGTACACATTTAGGTAAGGTTACCCATATCTAAATGAAGTCACTTTTCGTTTGTGTGTAACAAGTTAAGTTCGATCTAACGGTTGAAATATATTATCTTGAGTCTAATCAGGTTTTCATCTAACGGTGAATATTGAATGCTTTGTTACCAAGGTAACATCTTGGTCTCATCGTTTGTGATTCCACTATATCTTGTTTCGCTTCCATACAATTAAGATTATTATGATGTGATTGATATTACTAGGTTGTTCTTCGGGAATATAAGTCTGGTGTATCAATTGGTTCTTGTTCACCTTGATTTATCAAAAGACGGAGCAAAACTCATAGGTATTTCTGTGGGAGAAAGATTTATCTTTTCAATAAAATTTTCTGTGTGAGACATATTGGTTTATCAAATCTTCGACTTTGGATCGAAACAAGTCTTAGTTGTGGGTGGGATCAGCAAAGGGAATCAAGTACGTAGAGTCCTGCTGGGATTCAGAGGCGTAAGGAATGCGACTGTACCTTAATCAGTGTGAGATTGGTTAGGGCTCAAATACATTCCATTCCGAAGTTAATTTGTAGTAGGCTAGATTTTGTAGCGTCTTAATACAGTGTGGTGTTCAAATCTGGACTAGGTCCCGAGGTTTTTCTGCATATGCGGTTTTCACATTAACAAAATTTATGGTGACTGTGTTATTTCTTTTCTGCATTATATTTGTTTATATGATTGAAATATCACAGGTTGTATGTAGTTCAATCAATTAGATAATCCAACCTTTGCTTGTTGATATAAATTGATTGACACTTGAGCATTGGTCTTTGGTACCGTTCAAGTTATTTCTTATAATAATCAGGCTCACGGATTCTATCTGTTTGATTTGTTAATTACATTGAGAAACTAAGATACAACTTTTGAATATATTTTCATTGATTTAGTTTGACTGTCTAGTTGATTCTCTTGGAATTATATTGGAGTTTGTCCATACATATTGCTGAAATGAAATATTGGGTGTGGTTATTGTACCCCCGCTTTTTCACACGTGTATAACAAAGATCATGTAATTGAACACAAATCCTCCAATGTTAAAAAAGGTGAGAACAACAAACACTACTCTAAGTGTGTTCCTCACAAGAAAGGTACATTTCAGATACATTAATATAACATTAATAAAATTAAAGGTGCTTATCATGTTTGTGGAATTCATGTCCGTACGAAAATTCACTATAGACAACATAAAAACCTTAATAGTAAGATATATAAAGTTAACTTAGTTGGGAATAACAAGGGCGATTTTCTGGTAACGTGTCTGAAAACGCGGGGGTACCAAAATACACCACCAACTTTTTTTAGACAATCTGTATGGACAAACTCAATACAACTCCGAGATTTCAACTCAATCAAGGAATGATACCTAGAGTTATATATCTCCCTCTATCTTGCAATTAGAACGTTTACAGAACCAAGTACGTGAACATAATTACAAAGAGATAACTTGAACGGTACCAAAGACCAATGCCCAAAAATCAATCAAGTCGTATCCAACAAACTAGATCGGATTTATCTATTATGATTGATTAACACACAAACTATGATATTTCAATTATAAAGATAGACAATATAATGCGGATAAAGAAATAACACAGACAAGAAAGTTTTTTTTTAACGAGGAAACCGCAAATGCAGAAAACCCCCAGGACCTAGTCCAGATTGAACACCAAACTGTATTAAGCCGCGACATACACTATCCTACTACCAATTAACTTCCGACTGTAATGTAGTTGATCCCTAAAAGGTATCCCACATATTAAGGTACAATCGCGCTCCTTACGCCTCTTGAATCCCAGCAGGACTCCGCGAAATTAATTCCCTTAGCTGGTGTCACACCAACTAAGAGTTGCTTCAACTCAATTGAAGACTTTATACCAATCTTCCTCCCACATATTAAGCCTATATGTGATTTCCTTTCCGATCAAAAAGTTTGATCAAAGGTGATGGAAATCGATAGAAATAGACAAAATCTAGCTAACCTTAAAATCTGGACTAATGCAACCCGAAGTGTTTCCTAGATTATTATTCACACAAGTATAAAACCTGTGGAAAATAAACAAAGTTTGAGGAGAAGAGATTTTTGATGATTTCTATCTATCTTGATCGAGTGAGCATCTCAACGATCGATTAAGACCAGGATATCGAGTTATCAAGGAAAGATAACTGGACCTAGCTTCACGAATCCCTATGAAGACTTTGTAATCGATAAACCCTAAAAGTGTTAGGAAGAGGACGACTCTAGATACAACTAGGACACACCAAAAAGTAGTGTCGGGATTAAAGATCCCAGTTGCTTGAAGTTCCTATTTTATAGACATTCAAAGCATAGGTTGGTTGCTTTAGGTTTAAGCTAAGATAACTTTGGAACCAAGCAAACAATATCCACCATTAGATGAATTTGATTTTCATAAACAAGATATACACTCTGATTAGTCGAAAGTAGTCGGTTTGAACTTAAAAGTATTTTCATGAACACATAAGACATTAACCTTGAGTCACAATCGTGTGATCAAATAAATCTAGTATTTTTTAGAGAATTAATCAAATGCAAATTATCTCGTAGAAATAATTTAATCGCACTTGAGAATAATCGACATGGTTAGTAAATGCACAAAGTACAAGTACCATAGATGTTCGTAACTCAGGTCAGTCAAAGTATGTGTACTAGTTTGTAAACATTTAACCAAACCGAGTTCCGGAGTTAACAGAACTATTTAGGTATGCGTACTGATTTGGAAACCCTAAGAATACGTCTGGTTCCGGAGTTCACAGAACTATTATAATTTGTGTACTTTTTTGGGTACTAAAATGAGGTACTCTTCCTATGTTTTGCGTAGGATCTTCATGTTAGCTTCTCTTTGTTGTGTTTGTGCCAAGATTGAAGAGTTCTCCATGTTCTTCTTCAGGTACTCTTCCTCTGTTTCATACTCGGCAACCCTTTGTGCTTGTGCGTTTTCAAGAAGTCTGTGGGTTTATCCATTTTTTTATCTGATTTTTTCCATGCTTTAGCCTCACGAGACCTTTTATTTGCTCGATCTCTCCCTGCACTTCTAACATCATCTGTTTGTTTGAAATAACATCTTCTACGAGATATGTCTGAGGTTTCAGAATTATGAGTATATGAGGAGCTACCAAACCTTGCCATATTTTCCAAATCTTCATCCATAGTATCAGCTTCATTGCCATGACTAGATTGAGTCTGTTGAGTAAAAGTACCAGCTCCATCATCATTATTCACCGCTAGGTTGTAGTCATGTAGATAAGTCTTCAGTATATGGAAAACTGATTCTTGCTTCCAATCTCTGCTTCATAATTCTGTTGATAAGTCTTTAATGTTAGGCTCACTTTCTGCCAACAACACATCGGTAAATTCATTTCATTGGTGATGTTGTTGTTGATATTGTGATGTTGTAGCTCCATCTTCGACCATAGGAGTGTAAAATTGTTGACCTATAAGGCATTCATATGTACCACCTAATGTGAGGTCTTGTGATGTAGTAGCTCCATCTGGATTATTTGGTATTTGGGATTGGATATATGGTACTAAGAAAGATGTAGATCTTCCATATGAGGAATATGAAGTTGTAGCCATTTTGTATGTCTCGTCCCATACGAGTTGACGAGCTCCAAGCTGGAATGAACACTGTAATGCAATCATCCTACAAGTATATAAATTAGAGAATTTAGTCAAATATTTAAGAAACTTAAAATGAAAATGAGTACAAATGTAAATATACTTAGCACTGTCAAATTCATCTCCTGAAATTATACAGACAAGCAACCCTTGGAACTTGTAATTGACGTGCTACGCCGGCTTCATTGGAAAATGGTAAACTGAAATATATCTCCGGCAGTTGTGATGGGGGCTCATTATGTGTGTCATAAGTATATTTTTGTGACATCATATCAGGAGGCGGATGATAAGGGAAACAAATGGCGAGGAATAGCTGAGCTACCCAATGCTATCTCATCGATGTTCTATGCATGGTATGACTCAGTGAGATAAGGTTCAACACTCTTCTACTTCCACCAAGTGTTATATTGATCCTCGGTGACTGCATAATAGTCGGTGACCTCTACAATCGCTCTGTCATCAATTGATTCCAAATTTCGAGGATTTGCTGGGGCTACAATCTCATCTGCAATCTGCCTCTGGAATATCTTTGCCAAGTAACAACTAACTCTTGTGTGTTTTTCCAGGTCCAAAAACAGAACTCTCCTTTTGGATACCTGTAGTGTGTTTTTATATTGTTCTCCCACTGAAAACTTACTATCTGCCCATGGTTGCCAAATACATGATGCACTTGTTCTAGTATCAATCTGTATTCTTGCGCTTGTGACTGAGTGTTTCCTAGTATCCTTTTGGCCTCCTTGATGTCCTCTCTTCCTTGATATAATCCTAGTCTTCTTGAAGAGACAAATATTTGGGAAAACATCATAATGTCCTTCAGGTGTCTGACAAAGCAAGGGTTGCATGTTGCAGAAGTAATAATAATACCAATACTCAAGTACCATAACCATGCCAGCTAAATTTGTACCCTTGGTTGACCAATCATCGAGATATTTATAGGTACTACCTAACAAATCTATACCCCAATCATATTCCCCAACTCTATCTAAGTCAGCCAACAACATAACCCAACATTTATCAACTCTTCTAGTAGAATGTCCTAGAAGAAAATGACCAAAACACCACATAAAGAATTCTCGTGTCAATGTCTTTGCACATCTAATATTATCCTGGTCTTTTCTAATTTCAGTGTACTCTTTCAAGATAGATAAGGATGTAGGATCAGAATATTGCAAGAAGGACACATTTGCGAAGTTTGATCAATAACACATTGCGAGTGTCGCAGGATGATATGAAGAATGACGTAACATATGACGATGGAAGAAAGATGAGAAAAGTGTGATGATTCTGCGAAGTTTAGAGTGTTTACGAAGATTAACATTAGAACTCTTGCGAGAATATCGCAAGTCAGATCCGAAATTAAAGGACAGCTTAGCTGTCATCCACTATGTAATTACCCTATATAAAGAAGCTGAATAGGCATAAGGAGGGAGAGATCTTTTTTTCGAGTGTTGAACAAGTCATTAGGAGAGATAAAGTCCAGAGCATTGTTAAATTCTTAGTTTCATTTCTTTCCTTTCTTGTAAAATTTAGAAGATTAATCAATAAAGATTGTGATTGTACATCTTAAAATGACTTAATTGTATGAATTCTTGTGAGGGGTGTAGTGTGGGATTTCATGCTACTACATATTGGCACTAGAAATAGGGACGGATTCATACAATTACCGTGTATGTTTTGAATATCAAGATTGAAAGTGTGATTTGAAATAATTTGGAACAATTGGTGAAGAATTTCAAATAAATTTTCAATAATTCGTTAAGATTGAGGAAATAGCTAGAAGAAAAAATGTTCCAAGACAACCAATAATTGTTAGAAGGAGTAAGAGACTTGCTAGATAAAGAAGGGATGAAGTTGGAGAATCTTCAAGAATGAACGTAAGAAAAAATGAAGAAAATCAAGTTCAATAGCCAATTCAGCGTACGCCACCGCAAAACAGAATTATGGATTATGATAGAGTGAGTGTACACACATGGCAGTCAGATTCAGCAGATGAAGTAGAGGAAGAACGACAATTAAGAAATGATAGAAGAGTAAAGGAAAATCAAGAAGCAGTTGGAGGAATAATTCATGAAAATGAAGAGATTGAAGCATTAGAGGCATTGAGACAAAGAATATATGAAGAAAGGAGAATAGAAACAGAAGAACGTGCAAATTTGACAAGACAAAATCATGAATTGAAAATGGAAAATATAAGACTACAAAATAGAAGGTCAAGAAGCACTACAAGATCGAGTTCAAGATCGTTTAGAAGAGAAGAAAGATGAAATTCTCATGTAGAAAATGTTGATGGAAATATTCAGCAGGAGATGCAAAATCTAGATGAAGAACATCGTGAAAATTGAGAAATGATTGAAAATCGCTACATTCCACATGGAAAAATTATCCAAAACAGGCAGCGTCAAGAACGAAATAATCAAAGTGGTAAATAAAATCAAGAGGAAGGAGGGAGAATATTACACGGGAGAGAAAATCACAGGAATCAACAAATTGAAGAGAAAATCGAAAGGCATTACACTGAACAAACATGCCTAGCTTGCGAGAGGGAAAGGCTGAGAGCTGAAGTGGAAGAACAAGAGTTTCAAGAGGCAATACACTAAAACAATCATGACAATCGAGAAAGAAGACGCGAACAAAACCGCAACAATGGTAATATCAATGAAGAATATGATAGAATACAAAGGAAAATCGAAAGGCAACAAAGAGAATTGATGAGGAATGAACGGAATCACATGGGAGAAAATGAAAGGCATAATCATGTGTGAATTCAAGAAGGAGGTAGAGAAGAAAATCGTAGAAGGAGACAAGACAAAGATGATGAAGAAACACAGAATCTCGCAAGACAAGACATGCATGAACACATAAGAAGGGAAGCATAACTTAAAATACCAATGAACCAAAATCCAAGTGTAAATGAACAAATCTTAAGAGAACTGGAAGAGATGACATGAATGCTAAATAACATAATAGAATGAGGCAGAAGGCAATTATATGAGGCTATTGAAGAAGCTGCGAAAACTCCATTCACACGAGAAGTACAATTAGGAGGAATACCCCCAAAATGTAATTTGCCTGCATTAACTAACATTTTTGATGGAACGACATGTGCAATTCAACACATCAAGGCGTATGTGAGGTGTATGCTACAGTGGGAAAATAATGATATTGTATTATGCAAGTATTTCGCATCTAGTTTAACAGGGGAGGCACTGAAATGGTTCGAGGGTTTGCCCAAGAACACGATAACATCTTTCAACTACTTGCAAACTACGTTCTTAGGGGAATATATAAGTAACAACTCTTCGCGGACAGGGATTGAAGATGTATTTGGATTAAAGCAGAGAATTGGAGAAAGCTTGAAGCATCTAACCATAAGATGGAAAACAATGTGTAGCGAGATGGCAGGTCGAGTGGATGAGATATATCTCATTTTATCATTCATCAACGCAATGTTCGCAACCAATATGCTATACATTCAAATTTTTAGAATCAAGAATACAATCACAATGACTGAGTTGCGTGAACTGCAAGAGGAGTATATTTCCCTTGAAGAAAAACAAAATGAAATAGAATCATATCCAGTTGCGAATACAAGCTCAGCAGCGGCGAATGTGAGTTTGCTACCAAAATTTATAAACACAGTGGCGAGCACTTCGCAGGTCCAACAAGAAAAGAGCATGGAGAATAGTCATCAGAAAATAGTAGTTATGGGAAGTCGTGACCAAGAAGAATTTGAGAGAGAAAGAAACTTCTATAGTCGAGGTGGAAACAACAAGATCCAAAAACTTGATCAGCCGGAGGAAAATTATGGAGGACAAAGACAAAATTATCATAGAGGATCAGGAAGTCAAAATATGATATGGGAAGAGATCAAGATGCCACCTTTGAATACTAGTGTTGAATTTTTTTGGAAAGCTATGATTTTGATGGAGAACATACTAGTGCCCTGGAACATGGGAAAAGAACCACTTCCAAATCACAGAAGTCAAGAATTTTGCTCTTACCATCATTTTCATGGACATTCCCCAAATGATTGCAGGAACATAAAGAGAATCATTCTCAGAATGATAGACCAGGGAAAACTAAATCATTTCCTAATAGGGAACCCTCAATCTCAACTCTTACCACCACAGCCAGAAATTCGCAGAGTAAGTGCAACAAAAGGAGGAGAAACATTTGTCATAGAAGTGTAGGATCAGAATATTGTCACAACAATATTCCTGCGAAATAAACAGCAGTTCTGCGATACATCAATGATATTCTGCGATACATCTCAAAATGACGTAAGGAATGACATATCAGATGAAAATGACAGAAACATGAGAAAAGTGTGACATTTCTGCGATGAACCAATAAAACCTGCGAATGATTAAGGCGGTGCTAGCTGCGATTTATCGCAAGAACCCAGATCCAAAACTAAAGGGAATCTTAGCTGTAAATGAGCTGTAATCCACTATGTAAATGCCTATATAAAGGGAATGAATTTTTGAGTGCTAAGAAAGTTTTTAGGAGAGAGAAAATCTTATTAAGTGTTATGTGTTCTTGATTTCTGTAATTCTTTTAAGATCATATTAATAAAAAAGGTCCTTAATCTTCAAATTGTGTCATAAATATTGATAGATTCTTGAATAGGGTGTAGTGTGGGAATTCCTGCAACTACATTTTGGCGCCAAGAAACAGGGAGAATCAATTTGAGAAATTTCAAATTGCAACTTGAAGATTTGAAGAAATTGATAGAATTGAAGAAATGGCTAGAAGGAGAAGAAATACATCAGAACCACCAACAACATTGAGAAGAAGTAAAAGAATTGCAGGTGAAGGAACAGGTGAATTGGAAGGATCTTTAAGGATCAGATCAGGAAGAAGTAGAATGAGAAATAGAGAAGAAAATTCAATTCAACCACCGAATCAACAAACACAAGCACAAGATAGAGATGTGGATTATGATAGAGTAAGCGTGCATACTTGGAGGTCGGATTCGATAAAAGAGGCAGAAAATCAAGAAGAGGAAAGAAATCAAGAAGTGGATGGAGGAGTAATTCATGAAGGGCATGAAGTAGTAGATGATTTGAGACAAAGGATACAGGAAGAAAGAAGATTAGAGGCAGAAGAACGTGCAAATCTTACAAGGAAAAATCATGAACTAAGAATGGAAAATTTGAGATTGCAAAACAGAAGATTAAGAAGCAACATGAGATCAAGTTCAAAATCATATAGAGAAGAAACAAGACAAAATCACCCTATACAAAATATTGGCGAGAATTTGATAAATGATCGTTATATTCCACGCGGTGAAACTTTGGACATTAGACATAATCAAGATGAGGGAGAAAATCAAGAAGAGAGAAGGAGAATGTTACGTGATGAAGAGATTCGAAGAAATCGCAGAATAATTGAAGATGATATTGAGAGGCATTATATTGAGCAAGTACATTTAGCGGGAGAGAGAGAGATATTGCGAGCGGAAATAGAAGAACAAGAAATTCAAGCAGCATTGCGTCAGAATAATCATGATAATCGAGAAAGACGACGTGCACAAAATCATAATAATGGTAATCTCAATGAGGAATATGAGAGAATTCGCAGAGACATAGAAAGGCAACGAAGAGAAACAATAAGGGATGAGGAAATTCGCAGAGAAGAGAATGAAAGACAAATTAACTTGCAAGTTCAAGAAGAAGAAAATCATAGAAGAAGGAAAAATCAAGATGTTGGAGAAGAAGCGCGAAATATCGCAAGACAAGAAAGGCATGAACGCAGACGAAGAGAGGCTGCGTTGAAAAGGCCAATGGAGCAAAATTCTGATAAAAATGAACAAATCTTGCGAGAATTAGAATAAATGAAAGGAATGATAAGTAACAGAAGAGAAGGAGGAAGAAGACAACTTGATGAGGTAATTGAAGAAGCTGCGAAAACTCCATTTACTCAAGAGGTACAATTAGGAGGGATACCTCCAAAATGCAATTTGCCGGTGTTGACCAGTATTTTTGATGGGACTACATGTGCCGTCCAACATATCAAAGCCTATATTCGATGCATGCTACAATGGGAGAACCATGATGTTGTTTTGTGCAAATACTTTGCGTCAAGTTTAACTGGCGAAGCATTGAAGTGGTTTGAAAGTCTCCCCAAGAATACAATAACTTCGTTTATGCACTTGCAAACTACATTCTTAGGAGCATACATAAGTAATAACTCTACACGACCTGGAATTGAAGATGTGTTTGGATTGAAGCAGAGAGTTGGCGAGAGTTTAAAGCACTTAACGATAAGATGGAGGACAATGTGTAGTGAAATGGCAGGAAGAGTAGATGAAAGATATCTCATTTTGTCCTTCATAAATGCTATGTTTGCGACAAATCTATTATACATCCAGGTATTCAGAGTTAAAACACAATCACTATGACAGAACTGTGAGAATTGCAAGAAGAGTATATCGCTTTGGAGGAAAAACAAAATGAGATGGAGTCATATCCAATTCTCGCAGGCACAAGTTCAAGCCGTGACAAATGGAAGTTTATTACCAAGGATGATTAATACAGTAGCAAGTACCTCCCAAAATCAGCGAGAGAAAATGGGAATTGATAATCAACGCAAGATAGTAGCAATGGGGAGTAGAGATCAGGAGGAATTGGAAAAGGAGAGAAATTTATATAATCGCAATAACAATAATAAGGTCCCAAGGTTTGATCAACCTCAGGAAACTTATGGGGGACAGAGGCAGAATTATTCAAGAGACAAAAGAGGTCAAAAGATTATATGGGAAGATGTCAAATTGCCACCTCTAAATACCAGTATAGACAAGATTTGGGAAGCGATTATTTTGATGGAGAATATACCCTCACCCTGGAACATAGGGAAATAACCACGTCCTAACAACCAAAATCAAGAGTTCTGTCCTTATCATCATTTTCATGGCCACTCTGTGAATAATTGTAGAAATGTAAAAAGAATTATTCTTCGAATGATTGAACAAGGGAAATTAAATCATTTTCTAGCGAGGTATCCACAACCCCAGCAATTGCCGCAAGCACCAGAAATCCATGAGTCAATGTTGCGAAAGACGCAGAAACATTTGTCATTGAAGTAGGAGCTACAGAAAAAAAAAATCTATTTTGCAATTCAATTGTACATTCGCAGAAAACAATAGAAGATTTCCATGATAATGTGCTAAGTAGAGTATTTGCGAGGGATATAGAGGGAAGAGAGGTGATGAATATTGCTAAAATTTCTCCGTTAGAAGAATGGTAGAAAAAAGTTATTTCTTTAACTGCACAAGAGATACCAGAGCCAGGAAAGATGCATGACAACCCATTGGTGGTGAAGTTAGAGATAAATCCAAAGTACAGAGAAGAAGAATAAGAAGATGATGGTGACGCAACAAATGATTCTTGGGCAATAGATAAGGTTTTAATTGACACTGGCAGCTCGGTAGACATCTTATTTTATCATACTTATCGTATAATGGGTGGAAGAGATGATGAATTAATCCCCTCAACTTACAAGATCTATGGTTTCAATGGCACTGAAAATAAGCCAAAAGGAGAAATTACTATGGAAATTCCATTGAACAAGATATCTTCAAAAATTAAGTTCTGTGTAGTGGATATAGAATCTCCTTATAATGCCTTAATTGGAAGACCATGGATCCATGGGATCTTGGGCATAGCATCCACATATCATCAATGCATAAAGTTTCCACATCCTCATGGTATTGGGATAATTAAAGGTGATTGGTTTGAAGGGAAAAAGTGTTATGAAGTTGACATTAATACTTGCGAAGAAAGAAACGCCAGAAATCGTAATTGGCAACATAACAGGAAGCAAACTCAGATAGCAGAGAGATTGATGGTGGACAATATAAAGTTGCGGGGAAAAAATATATTACAAGAATAGTTTGTGCCAAAAGAGTCAATGGTGATTAATCGCGCAAAGATGGGAAAAGATGAATTCTTCATTCTTCGCAGGAGAATAAACAAGTGCAAGGTGCTGGGAAAAAAGTTGAAATCTTCATTTCTCGCAAGAAAATAAAAAGTAACCAGATATTGCGAATAATCATTCGTTACAGAAGAAAAGAAGTGCAACAATATCATGTTGCGAACAATCAAAAAACAAGAACAACAAGAAGTGTGCAGACAGAATATTAAAAGAAAAACTTCATTCAAAAATAAGAATTTTTCTATTAAAAGAAAAAGATGATGATTTCAAATCATATAAGATTTTATAATGGAAATGCATAATACAGGCGCAAATCGCCTAAAAACATATAAGAATGGGACGAACTTTTATGGCGTACACCTTAGTTCGCGGATTCTATTCTGTAAGAGGCAATGTCCTTAAAGTGTGTCATAAGGGGGGTATCTCTTTCATGATTATGGGAAAGGCTACACTGCTGCTGGAACCTAGTCATGGAGATTTGGGATTATAGAAAATCCATCCGGGAGAGATAACTTGGATTTCCAACTATATAAGGTTATACCCTGGTTGGGCGCCCGAGAGTTTCTCCTAAGGAATGCAAAGTATGATCAAGGCGCCGAGGTACACGGTTGAGCTGTGGGTGCCCGGGACGGATGAACCTACCCTGGCCATCCATGGCAAGTCTTGGCTTACGATGTGTTCGGCCCAAGAAAACCCCACTAGGGTGTAGTCTCGTAACTATAAGCCATATAGGCATAAAGGATAAGAGGCTACGAAAACAACTGGTAGTTTCTAGAACCGGATGGGAGGATCTAGTCTTGTATGGAAAAAGTACGTCTCCTTGAAGGGGCAACCAGGGGGAGAGATAAGGGAGATACCCTCCATTAGGGAGTTGTGTATCAAAAAAGACGGCAATGTCATGGGACTTTATATTTGCAAGATCATTTAGGCCCGTCATATTGTCGTGTGACACAGACAGCAATGTCATGGGACTCTATATTCGCAAGAATATTTAGGCCCGTCATATTGCCGCATGACAAGCCAAAAAGCCCAAAGAGAAATGTTAAGATGGGATCAATGGGTTTTTGCGATAAAAACAAAAGACGAGATAGATGAAATCAATGATAAGAGGATATAAATCGCAAAAACGTCCTGCGATTTCATCGCAAAGACGCCAATGTCATAAATCTTAAAAAGCAAAGAGAGGTTAATCTCACAAGATGGCTTAGACTTATCATATTGTCGCAGATATCAAAATAAATGATAAGACAAGATTAATGGATTATTACATGTAAAAGTAAGAATGTCCTGCGATCTTGTCGCATAAAAGTGGCATAATAAGTCCTTTAACTAGGAAGGAGAAATAAGACCACAAGAGAAGTTATATCCGCGAAGCATATAACGGATTTTTCGCACTATTATTTGCGATACTTCATTTATCATATTGCAGATTAATAACAAGGGGCAAGTATGGGAATGATGCATAGAATGGTAAATATTGTTATTCATCATTATATGATAAATTCATATAAATAACAAACAGATAGAAGCAAAAAAGAATTTATATATTGAAAGACATCAAGAGTTGCAGATAATTCGCAGAATATTACAATTTGTCGCAGATAAATATCGCAAGAAAGAAAGGGAGAAATACAGGAGAGAAAAAAAAAACTATTGGGATTTATCTTCATCATTATTTTCATCTTCATCTTCACCATCTTCATCATTAGTTCGTTCCTCATCTTCGCTTTCACTTTCATCTGCATCAGCCTCACTGTCAGAAATAACTGGTACTTGAGAACTGGCTGGGATATTATCCATAAGACAAGGATATAGACTAAGAGGAAGATCGTTATCTTTGCAAACTTTCTCAATAGCATTATTGCGAACGGTGAGAAGATTATTACGCAAGTTTGAGTTGGATATCTTTATTTTCTCTCGCAGTCTTGAGATTTTTTCATTACGGGAAGCAAGATTTTTCGCAAGACCACTTTTTTCTTCTTCAAGTTCTGCTATCCTTTTGGAATAACTTCCTTCAGATTCTGCGATGATACAACAACAAATTAGAAATTGGTTGGAAATCTACAAGAAATACAAAAATATTAGAGGAGCAATAAATAACCTTCTCTTTCATGGATCATTTCTTGTATCAATGTTGCTTGCTCGGTATGAAGACTGACATCTATCGCTAAGTTTTTCCTAGCGTTATCGAGAATTGTCGCAGCCCATGCGAATTCATCATCACTTTGAATGAGAAGATGGGAACAGATTTGTTTTTCTCTTTTAAGAAGTTTAATGTTTTCATTCTTAAGTCTATCTCTCTCAAGTTCAGTATCAATAAGGGTATTGCGAAATTTTGATAGAGCTTCAGCGCCTTGAAGAGTAATGCGTTCTTTATCCTTCTCAAGTTCATTCTTCGCGGCTTTTAAGACTTTGATTTTTTCTCTAAATTCATCTCTGCAAGTCTTTAAACTATTGGATGTACTCAAGACAGATCTATAATCCATTCTCATAAGGGAGATATGATATTTAAGCTCATCAATGGACAAAGTATTAATTTTTTCATCTGAATAGTTATTTAAAGCGTCATTAAGACGCTGAACAAGAGTGGTTTCATCTATGGGTTCATCAAAAGAGTTAAGAATGATGGCTTCATCAGTAAGATTATAGGCATATGCAAAATGGTTGCCCAAATAAGCTTTAAAAAAAAAAGGGGGGGGGGAAGACTTATACCAATAACTTGTTTGCAGAACTTCTCCTTATCAATTAATTTCTGTTGAAGAACTTGAATTTCTACTTCAAGCGATTTTTTTTTATTAAGAAGCTCAGTATTTCCAGCTACTTCCAACTGTTTACATTTTTCGCGAAGAATGGATATTTCAGCTTCGTATTGTTTATTTTTGTCGAGAAGTTTCGCAGATTCAGATTGTGAATCAGTAAGCCTTTTCTGTGATGATGATAATCTACTTTCTAATTCTGAAGCAACAGAAAAAGAAGCTCTAGCAGTCTGTGATAGAAAAGAGAAAATAAGAAAGATAGGTAAAAGATCTTTTATACTCACGACAAATGTAAAGTTTACTACAAGAAAAATGAAGGAAAGGGGCATACCAACGAAGCTAACGCATGAAGAAAACCTGGGTTAATAAATCTTGAGACTCCTTTAAGATCTTTATTATTAGTCAAGATTGAAGCATCGCAGATCTTTGAGAGATAGTCGCAAGTACGAGTAATATCATCCTCTCCAACACCTTGTAAGGGGTTTCTAAAAATGTTTGACAATTGATCCATTGGAGTCTCAGGTTGAGAAAGACCCATCGCAGACCTAATTTTTGCGAAAGAAATATGTATTGAAGTGCCCACAGAGGCATCATTATTAATTCCACTATTTTTTTCATTTTCATTATCTTTTTCAGCGATAAAAGAAGTCTCTCTGAGTTGAGAATTATCAGAAGGAAGTGGTTGAGTTTTTCTTATCTTCTTTGGGGGACCGTCAGCGGTTTGATTTTTATTGCGGCGAGGAGAAGCACCGGAACTTTCATTTGGAGTTGATACTCTTTTTCCTTAATCTTTGGCTTCAACCACCGCGACTAATGGTATTTCCTTGAAAACAATCACATATAAAGATAAGAAACAGGGGCAACAATATATTGTTAAAGGTTATAGAAGATTGTTTCTT
Source organism: Papaver bracteatum (assembly GCA_023529315.1). Lineage (NCBI taxonomy): Eukaryota > Viridiplantae > Streptophyta > Magnoliopsida > Ranunculales > Papaveraceae > Papaver > Papaver bracteatum. The sequence goes on from JAJJWX010003633.1 coordinate 48,376, forward strand.
ACTTCATCTTTGAAGGTTTTCAAAATTTTAAGGAGATTGGGACTCCCAGTGTTGGCATAGTTAAGCTTCATTCTTTCAATATGATAAAAGATATCTCAATATAATCAATAAGAATGATACATTTATCCAAATTTGCGAATAATGATAAATTTTGCGAGATATACCTCAGAATTCCTTTCAGGCCAATTAAAAACCCAAGGACAATACGCCGCAAGATTCGCAGGAAGATCGAGAGCGCCAGAGATATATGGACCTTCAAGGAGGAGAGGAAATCTACACCACTTATCATCTTTTGAGAAGCGTGGACCTTGGTTTTTACTTGAATGATAATTTATATCTTCCTATTCAAACGAACAGCCCAACACGTGCTCTCTTTTTTCATGGGAATCACTTGATAATTCGCAAAGAAATTATGTACGGTATATTTCGCTGGAATAATTGGGATATCTTTTAAAATCAGGATGTTTCGCAGATTCAGGATAGCGAGATCCTTTACCAGCTCCATGAAAAGCATATTCGAGAATAAGACGAATACAATCTCCACTTAATTGGAAGATTGCCCGTGAAAATTTAACGTCAGAAATAATTTCATAAAAAAGAGGGAGATCTGGGTTATAAAGAGGGATAGGAAGGCCATCTTCTAGTTGACCTATCGAAATAAGGATTTTCCCATTGGAAGAAGGAAATTCTGAAACTAGATCAATGGAGAGATCAGAGTTTGAAGATTGACCAGGGATCTCAGAAAGTGTGAAACCTAAGGTTTGGAGCTTCTGTTGGTGTTTTTGGAAAGTAGGTTGACCTAATTTTTTAGCAGGAGCCATTTCTTAGTATGGGAATGATGATTAAGATGAAGGAGAATAAAGAAACAAAATTGAAACAGTAGTAGATCCGGAATTTGCGGAAGAAGATGAAGAACAGAAGAGTTACAGAGAAAAAGAGAAAGTAAAAAGAAGAGGAGAGATTAGCGAAGAAGGTATTTATAAGAGAAGAAGATTCTCGAGAACATCAGTGCATTCAATGAAGAAAGGACATGAATGGTCAGAATTCAACGGTTGAGAAAAGATGTGTCAAGGAATAAATGAGAGAAGAAACACGCGTAAAATATCTAGTGATGGATGCAGAGACGTGTCGAAGTGAAGGAAGTGTGAAAAGACAAGGAGTTGCGGCAAATCAAGAGATTTAAATTCTCATGATCTTTATCTTCTTCGCAGAAAAGATATGAGAAGAGGCAAGATGTAGGATCAGAATATTGTCACAACAATATTCCTGCGAAATAAACAGTGGTTCTGCGATACATCAATGATATTCTGCGATACATCTCAAAATGACGTATGGAATGACATATCAGATGAAAACGATAGAAACATGAGAAAAGTGTGACATTTCTGCGATGAACCAATAAAACCTGCGAATGATTAAGGCGGTGCTAGCTGCGATTTATCGCAATAACCCATATCCGAAACTAAAGGGGATCTTAGCTGTAAATGAGCTGTCATGAGCTGTAATCCACTATGTAAATGCCTATATAAAGGGAATGAATAGTTCCAGAGAGGGGAATGAATCTTTGAGTGCTAAGAAAGTTTTTAGGAGAGAGAAAATCTTATTAAGTGTTCTGTGTTCTTGATTTCTGTAATTCTTTTAAGATCATATTAATAAAAAAGGTCCTTAACCTTCAAATTGTGTCATAAATATTGATAGATTCTTGAATAGGGTGTAGTGTGGGAATTCCTGCAACTACAAGAAGTTGGAGCGAAAGCAAAGAATATGTTTTGTAATCCTATTGTACATTCGTACAAAACAATCAAATATTTCCATGACAATGTCCTAAACAGAGTTTTTGCAAGAGATGCTGATGGGAAAGAAATAATGAATATTGTGAAAGCTTCGCCATTAGAAGAGTGGAAAAAGCAGACTATTTCTTTCACTAAACAAGAAGTACCTGAGCCTGGCAAAATGCATGATAATCCATTAGTGGTGAGACTAGAGATAAACCCAAAACAAAGAGAATATGAAGAAGAAGATGAGGATGATGAGGCCGAATATTCATGGGCAATCAATAGAGTTTTAATTGATACAGGGAGCTCTGTGGATATCCTGTTATATCATACTTACAAGACAATGGGAGACAGAGATGAGGATCTAGTACCTTCAACCTATAAAATCTATGGTTTTAACTGTATTGCCAATAAACCTAGAGGGGAAATCACTATGTGAATTCCACTGAAGGGGATATCTTCTAAAATTCTATTATGTGTTGTCGACGTTGAATCTCCATATAATGCCTTAATTGGCCGACCTTGGTTACATGGGATTCTAGGCGTGGCATCAACTTTCCACCAGTGCATCAAGTTTCCTCATCCCAGTGGTATTGGAATCATAAAATGAGATTGGGTAGAGGAAAAGAAATGTTATGAGATTGATATAGAGTCTTGCGAGGAAAGAGCTTCCAAGAAGGAGAATTGGAAGTATAACATTAAACAGGGACAAATAAGTGAGAGATTGATGGTTGACGCAATAGATCAAAGAGAAGAAGGGATACTGCGAAGCCAGTACTTGCTGAAAACAACAAGTGGCGAAAATTTCGCAGAAGGTGAGAAAGTAACAAAAAAAATCGCAGAAGCAGAAAGCAATAAAGGTAAAATATTTAAACTGTGAAATGAAAGAAATATCGAATAAAAGGAAAAAGATGTATGATTAATTTGTTGCAAAAAATTTCAAACATATATTTTGCTTAATGATAAAAATGAGATTGAGAAATTACAGCAGAGCTGAAATACAAAAGAATAATCCTTAGAATGGGACAAACCTTTATGACGTACACCCTAGTTCGCGAATAAAATTTCGCAAGAGGCAAATGTAATACCTAAAGTACGTCATAGAAGGGTGTATCTGTTGCATGGCTCAGGGATAAGGTTATACCGCTGCTGGAACCTGAGTCATGGAGATTTGGGGTTAATGAAAGCCCATCCAGGAGAGGCACATTGGATTCTCAACTTGAGCATATGACTTAAGTTAGGCGACTAAGGTAATAATAACTCTCCTAAGGAGTGCAGAGTATGATCAAGGCGCCGAGGTACACGGTTGAGCCAAGAGTGCCCGGGGAGTATGAAACTACCCTTTCCATTCTTGGCAAGTCTTGACTATGATGCACTCGGCCCGAAGAAAACCCCACTTAGGGTGTGGTCTCGTAACCATAAGCCATATAGGCAAAAGGGATAAGAGGCTGCAAAAACAACTGGTTGTTTTTAAGACTGGATGGGAGGATCTAGCCTTGTATGGCAGAAGTACGTCTCCTTGAAAGGGCAACCATGGGGAAGATAAGGGCGGCACCCTCCATTAGGGAGATGATAAGTGTCTTAAGACGCAAGTATCATAAGGCTTTTTACTCACGGGAGTATTAAGGCTTGTCATATTTGTGCAACAATACTGAAGAGACAATAATACAAAAGAGAAGAGAAGACGAGATCAATGGGTCATTGCATGCAAGTGTAAAGACGTCGTGCGATTTCGTCGCAAGACGACAATGTCATGGGGCTTTAATTTCACAAGAAAGTTTAGGCCTATCATATTGTCGCAACAAAAATGACAACATAACAAAAAGATAAGGCAAGATTGGTAGGCTCGGGAAGATACCTACTTCTATGTATAAACTGCAAGTGCACAGTGTCGACAAGCAACACAGGGCAAGCACAGGTCGAACCACAGAGACTTGGAGAGTGTAGAAGTTGATTCTAAATCCTGATTCAGAGAGTAACCAAAAGGGGTTTGATTTTGTCGATACGACGATATGATTTTCAAGTGACTGAAATAATAAAAGTAAAAGATGCAAATAACAAGATATGTAAACAATGATAATATGGATACTAGGGTATTCAAATCCACCAATAACCTATGATATGCATTCAACTTGTAATATTATTCTTGTCATTATAGTAGATTCAAGTCTACCGTATAACTAAGGTGTTTCTCCAATGGATAATTTAATCACAACTAAAGTATTTCTCCAAAGCATTAATTGTCTAATTAAGCACAACTAATCTAAAGATCAATATTTGGTTAAGCATGAGTTGTAGCATAATCAACATAGAGATATTCTAACTACAATGGATACATGGCATACATTGTGAGAGCAAGATGTTGAAAAACTTGGATTAAATTATATCTTTAAACAAATCTAAACTTTCAAGAACAATATACAAGATATGAATACATACCAATGAGATTAGGGCTTCATATAAACCCTAGTAAATGAAATTAGAACATGAAGAACATTAAAACAAAATTGAAATTTGATAAACTAACATGAACAAGCTATTCTTGGATGAGTTTTCAACACAACAACCCTCTCTATTTATACACAAAAATTCTCTCACACTTGGGATTCGAAATTTACTGTAGCAACCACTCAACAATTAAAAAAAACATGTTTTCTTAATTGATGGATAGAATGGAATACAATGGGGGTGAGGTGGATGTTTTGGAAAGAATCCAATAGGGGTGAGGTGGATGTTTTGGAAAGAATCCAATGGGGGTGAGGTGGAAATGGATTTGGGTCTTGGGTTTTGGATCATGGGTTGTTTAATCCCATGAATTTGTAAACAGGTTGCCACTGATGCGCGAGCGGGTTGCAACGCTTCCAACTTTCTTCTCTTTTGTCTTCTCAATTCTTCCAAGCTTTATTTAGTACTTAAAAACACAAAATTAATTAATACAAATATTTATTCTTGAAGATGGTAAGAATGCAGAATTTGGGATAATATATGACTTTGAAGCGCGAAAGATGAGTTAAGTGCCAATGAAAAGGTGTATGAATATGCAATATTTTGCACTCATCAAATACCCCCAAACCTGAATTTTACTTGTCCTCAAGTGAAACAGAAATTTAGAAATCCTAACTATACCAATGTCGCTGGTCTCTCGAATGCATTTAGCATATGCACTAAGCCTTTAAACCCCTAGGTGTCCCTAGTGGACGAGTTGTAGTCTCGTGAGGGCCTACCAAAGATGTACCCACAAAACCTTCTCCAATTTCAGAGCATCTATAGAAATGTCTTCGTCTTCGGTCTTCAACTGTAGATGATGAACTTCGGAATTTCGTAGAACCATGAAAATTTGTAACCAATATATATATATATATATATATATTTAAGACCCGCTACACAGCTGATCATCATTTTTTTTTAGTGACCCGCTACACAGCTGGTCATCAGATAACACACTACAAAAGACCCGCTCCACAGCTGGTCATCAGATAACAAAAAATGCAAAAGACTACAAAAGATCCTACAAAAGACCCGCTACACAGCTGGTCATAAAAAAAATGCAAAAGACTACAAAGGATCCTACAAAAGACCCGCTCCACAGCTGGTCATAAAAAGATGCAAAAGAAAACCTATAAAAGACCCGCTCCACAGCTGGTCATAAAAAGACTCACAACGCTAAATGCAAATACTCCCCAAACCTAAATCTAACATTGTCCTCAATGTTTCAAAAGATAACAGAAACAACAACAAAACGTGAGAACAAAACAGATTCAAATGAAAGAGAATACCAGATGCAAAAAGGTTGGTGCTAACCATAATTGAATGAATGCTATGAAAGCAAACAATATGAGCGCAAGACAAAAAGTTCGGTTAGCACACAAATATATCAACAAGATTCAAGATTTACCTACTAGATTATACAATGATGACTCCCCAAACACCAACAATCTAAAAAGTTGAGGATCAACCCAAAATACGGAATGCGGAAACATCAACAGCCTTACATATTTATAACAGGACAACAATGCAAGTGAGACTTCATATGTGAATGAGTTACCCCCAAACCTAAATTTTTCAATAGATAAACTTTTGGGTACAAAATCTAACAATTTCAGTGGTGCATCATGCACAAGATCTAGTTCAAAGTGGATTTTTTCATGGATGGATGGGGAGACATGAGTAAACTCGAACTGTGGCTCATCAAAGGTATTATATTTAGCTGCAAAATAGTCCAAGAGGACTTGAGAGGCACACAGTTCCAATCCAAAGCTTTGAATTTTCCACAAAATGGGTTTGACAACCTCTCGGTTTACCCTAAGACAGTCATGTTGTGACTTAAGCATCGAATCATAACTCTCCAAGTTATTTTTATCTATGTTACTATATGATTCAGCTTTCCCTAAGTCAGAAACAAGTACAACAACATGCTCATGCTCATAAAACAAATCAATAAGACCCAGTTCACAATCATCCACTACTTTAGTTTCATGCATAGGAATATCACAAGAAACATCACAGTGTGACTTAGGCATAGAATCAGACACATCAAAGTTATTTTCATGCATAATATCATTGGTGTCTACAGAAGATTCAACATTTTCTAAGTCAGACACAAGATATGTGTCATGCTATTTTTCACAGGACAATTCCACAGGCTCAAGATCAGTATCACATGTATATGGAACACTAGAAGAAACATCATTCATTAAGGTCGAGGCAGAGAAGCCAAATGTCTCTGAACCCAAAGGTTCGACAATATTTTCAGCAAAAACATGTTCTTCTAACATAACATCATCATCATCCTCATCATCAAAAATACATGAATGCAATGTCCTATTCAAAACCCTAGTGTCTCTAGTCCAGTCATTTACCTCTAGATTAGGCTCATTTTTAACATTAGCAGCCTGAGTAGGACTAAACACACTATTTTCAGAATGCAATTCATTAGGACTAACATTCATTTCACCCTGAAATTCCTCCCTCTCCTCATTCAGAGCATCAAGGATTTGACTCATTTTGAGTTCTAAACTCGCAAACCTTTGGTCAGTTAACGTTTGATATTGCACAATGTTTTGATTAAATTCTAAAATTTCATTATGTTGTTCAATGAAAGGAGAGTCATCAATAGTATGAAATTCATAATCAATGCTATATGGTTTATCATGCAATACACTCCTAGCATTATTTTGTTCGATGAGATTTTCCTCCACAGATTGAGAAGTACAAGATTGTTCAACTTCCCACTGTGGTGGATGATACATGAGCGCAGAGTCATTAGGGTCTATAAAATACTGATCGCAACCTTCGAAAGGTTGATTATGGTCCCAATGACTATCAGCTTTGTAATCTGTTGGCATTTCATATTTTGGATTTTCATGATATTCTCTAGATTGCCTAAAATCATGCAAAATATAGCAATTCTCAGCAGGATGGCCTAAGCCTCCACATAAGGTACAAGCATATATTTCAGATTGCCTAGACGAATTATATACGACATATTCATGCATTTGCATTTCTAAAGCTGCAGTTCCAGCTTCTAACTGGTCCAAAAGTGATGATTGTGAGAGTTGGGCACTGTAAAGGTGTTCATTTTCACCATGTGGTGGATGATACATGTGTGAGTAGTTAATAGGGTCCATGTATTGATGCTCAGGACTGTGAAAATGTCCATAAAAATCCCTATAACTATTGACATCATGGTCTATTGGAGTTTCATAATGTGAAGCATGCCCGTAAGCAAGCTCTCGATGGATTTGTTTCCATCCCCACCCGGACACAGAATCCTGACATGATCTCTAACTAGCACTAGGCTTGTTGCAGAGATTGGGATGTACACAGTGAAAACAGACAAATATTTTTTTTTTTCATTATTGGTTTTTTTTTTTTTTTTTTTAAGCCCGTTCTCTAATTACGGCATACATTAGAAAAACAAAATAAAAGAAGAAAAATCATAAACGGAAGGGGAGTTCTATGCAATCGCAAACAAGGCTGACTTCACCACAGTATATACCTACGATTTCTAGCAAACAAAAAGCATGATGGATCCACTTAGATTGTTTTCTAGACCGACTTCTAATCCTTCGAAATGGAATTCGTTACAATCTGAGCAAACTCCTCTGGAATCAATCCGAGTTTAAGTAAATTGAATAGAGGCGAGGAAGCTGGGAGATTTGATACCCAAGGCCTCACCGCATTCCAAGGCGGCGTGATCACGCATTCAATTTGACGTAAACCGTCATGAACTTCGAAGTATGCTTAGAGAGTAACCAATATTTTTCGAACGACTCTCCTACTAAGCTCGTTACCTTATAGGTCTCGTTTTATTTCAAATTTTAATTCTTAGGTTCACGTTAGGTATTGTTTTCCTAAGGCGGGCAAGAAGAGAACGGTGATGAAATCCGAACCCTTATCTTGTATGGCCAGTCCTTGCCCTTTACTAGAAAATAAAGCGGTCGTATTCAATTCCTCAACATATATGCAAACGAAGGAATACAAAGTAACTCGCTAACAAGGGATTCACGAGTGTTTCGACAAACTTACCTCCTCCCGTTCAAGTTGACTTCCGTAGGGGATGAACCGTTGTTGTCGACTCGGGCCACGACTCTATGTCATGAACGAACAAAATTAAAAAAAAAAACAAAAATAAGGGGCCGAGGTGATATTGTAATCACCGTCCTTCTTACGCAAAAACTTGGTAGGTTGGGAAGATACTACATTGATATTTAATAATACCCTTCTCTGCAAGCAGCGATTCAGAAACAACACGAGTTCAATCATCGTCATCTTTATCAAAAACGGATCTGTTTCATCGTCGTCTTTATCAAAAACTTTGGTTCATCAGTTGAGTGAGAATGAAATCAAGAAAAAAACACGTTTACATCTTAAGCTAGTAAATGAAATTAGAACATCAACAAAATTGAAATTTGATTTAAGATGATTTCATCTCGCAATCAAAACAAGACGATGATTGAACATCATCGTCTTCATCTTCATCTTCATCTGTAAACAATTGCGATGAGCATTTCATTCTTGTGAAAAATTTCTTAAAGATTGATGGCTTGAGTTTGTAATTCCTCAGCATTCCTCTCCTGAGACGAAAAAAAACCTAGAAAAAATGGCGGAGGCGGAGAAGAAGAAAGAGAGAGACCGTGATTGAGAGAAAGTAAATTTGAGAAATAATTTTTCTCTCTCATTTTCATCACAAATAATCATACAAACTAATCAAAAATAATTCGTTATCATTCATTTTCATCATACAAATAATCAAATTATCATGCAAATTTACCTACAAACTAATCATACGAATTATCATTCATTTTCATCACAAGAATCAAAATTTCATTTTTTGTTCATCACAACTAATCAAATTAAATTTCAAAAAAAAAATTCATCACAAATAATCAAATTAAATCATACACATATCATCTACATCATCTAAATACGAAAGATCAATCATCAATTTGAACGAAATAGCAAAAAAAAATCAAAAATCATAAAACTTTAAACCTAAAATTTAAATTTCTTACCTAATTGAACATCATCCGTCTTCATCTTCATCTCTCGTAAACAATTGCGTCTCGATCGCAGAAAAAAAAACCTAGAAAAAATGATTCTCAAAATCAAGATCTTCGAAGAGGCGGAGAAGATCAATCATCGCCATCTTTATCAAAAGAGAGATCGTCGCTCTTATCCAGATAAAGGAAATCAAGAGAGAGAAAGTAAATTTGAGATTTTTCTCTCATCTTATATATGGCCCTTATCCAAAAGGGTAATTCTGCCACTACAAGGTGACATTTACATCATCCATGACATCAGCATAGGACCAAATGATAATTTTTAGGACCAAACTATAATTTATATTACCAAATAGGACCAAATAGATAATGAACTGGGTTAACAGGACTAGACCCTCCCTAATATTTTATATCTAGGACTATATGGTATTTCCTACTTCTAACAATTATGCCCATACGATCCACTTCTCTTCTTCGCAGTTTTCACTGTATGTTTTATGAGTTTTCACTGCTTTCCAGTTGAATCCGCCTCACCTCATTTCACCCAATAACAATCATCCACGTCGCTAGTTTTCACTTCCCAGGACCCTTTTGAATCCTTTTTAACCCCATCCCTCTTTCCCTCTTCCAAACAGTCAAAAATTAGGGTTTCAAAAATGGCTAAGAAAGTTGCTCCTGTTGAGACAAAACCAGCCACAGAGAAAAAACCAAAATCAAAATCAAATGAAGCTGTCAAGATCTCGCAACCACCTCAACATCCTCCTTACTTGCAGGTATACATCTTGGATTTGGTTTTTTTCTTTGATTTTTTGGTTTTATTTGGTGAGATTTTGATTTGATCTTATATGATTTACAGATGATAACAGAAGCAATCTCTTCATTGAAAGACAGAAGCGGATCTAGTCAACCAGCAATTGCAAAGTTTATTGAAGAAAAGTATGTGACTGGACTTCCCCCAAATTTCAAGAAGATAATATCAATGCAATTGAAAATTTTTGTCAAATCTGAAAAATTAGTGAAAGTTAAGAATTCATATAAGATTTCTGAAACTGAGAAATCAAAGAAAGTTACTGCTGATGCTAAAGAAAAGAAGAAAGCCAAAGAGATTGAGAAAGAAGGGGATAAGAAGGGAACTGAAAAGGAGAAGCAGAGATCTAAGAAAAGTGAGAACGAAGTAGGGGTTTCAAAGAAGAGTGAAGCTGTTGTTGGTGGTGATAAGAAGAAATCGAAGAAGAGCGAAGCTGTTGCTGGTGGTGACGATAAGAAGAAACTGAAGAAGAGTGAAGCTGTTGCTGGTGGTGATGAGAAGAAATCTAAGAAGAGTGAAACTGTTGATGGTGGTGATACGAAGAAATCCAAGAAGAGCGAAAAAGTAGTCGAGGTGAAAAAGAGTGATACTGAGAAGAAATTGAAGGTTGGGGATAAACTGAAGAGGTTGAGTCAAGTGAAGACCCCAGAGATCTTGAAGAAGAACAAGAAAAATGTGGTACCCGAAAAGAAAGCTAAGAAGTCCCCAGAAAAAGAAGCAAAGAAGAAGACCCCGGAAAAAGAAACAAAGAAGAAAGCAGCTGTGGATAAGAAAGTTAAGGTTTGATGATGAATTTGAATGTTCCTAGTTCAAGTCTTTGGTTTCAATGAATGTAAATGAATGGATTTTCTTATTTATGTTTATGATTTTCTTTTTAGGATGTTAGGTTGATGGATTTTGGGTTAATGTGGTTTGTTTAATAGATTTCTTTCTATGAATTCAGTTTAAATGTTCTAGTTTGATTTAATCTCTTAATACTTCAATTTTCTGGTTCTGTTTTAAGTTCTTAATGTAGATCTTTTCTAGTATGACAGGAACTACAATCACAGTGTAATGGGTAATTTTGAGAATTCTTTAGACATAATTATACCCACACTTTTGACAATCTTCATCAGCCATCTCCAATTTCTTTTGTGGTAAACATAAATGAGGATGCAACACTTTTTGACTGCAGTACGTTATTAGAGATGATTAAAGGGGTTTTGTTAGCAGTTTTGCCCTCGTACTGGTTTGACAAGAGCCATAATTTTTGTGAGTTCAATAATTTTGACCACAGTTCACTACACATTTTCTCGCACCCACGCTTCTGACATCCCATTGACATCTCCAACTAACAATTTTAGGCATAAACTCATATTAAATCTTAGTATTGTCTTTGCTGGTGATATGATATGCCACCGTCATTCTGTTTGTCTATGAAAAAGGAAAAATTCTAATCCACATTATCATGATAACTACGAAAGCTAGGAAGTTCCAATTTTCCAAAAAATAAAACTGAGATGGAGTTTTATAACATGCAGAATTCACTAGTCTCATTCACTTTGAAATCAGATTTTTGATCGGATGATATACAGTGCTGCTCATCGTTAGAAACTATCAGATGGGCAGAATGGATGAATAACTCAAAGATAATGAAACTGCTAAAGTTGTCAACTCCATAGAGAAAGTCAAGATGTGAATGTACTGCATAGCATGGAATGTAAATCATGTTAATTGATGGGCTAACCTTGTGACCTACTATGCAGCAAAAGTTCGCCAGAATAACAAAACCGGTATAGTAACTTTCCTAACTTTGTGAGGAAAAGAGTTACAAAAACATACAGTAAATGTAATTTACTAATAATCAATTATCAACTCAGTTTTTGTACTCTTCCAATTCCATTCCACCCATTTTTCATTTGTGCCAAAAGCGCCTTAAAAGATTTGAGAGAAAAAAAAAGGAAAAAAGTTATACTGAATAATAGCTCTAAAATTCTGACAACTCTGGATGGTTGATATTTACCTCAAGTCCAAGACTTTCCATCAGCCCATAGTGTATCACAGATGCAACTACTGAAGCTGGAAATACCTGAACATTAGAATCAGCAGTGTTATAAAGACAAGCAAACACAACAAAAACTCTGCCCACAAAATCCCCTTCTGCTCTGATAGCAATACACTACTCCCAAAACTCAGCCCGATTTACAACTTTCTACCATCAGTAAGTATAGGCATTCTAGTACATATTTTTACAGTGGAAAATTCAACATCCGATACCACCCACTTTTGGCTGGAAATTGTACTATGTGACAACATTCACATAGGAACTCGAAAAGAGATTGCTAATTAGTAATAGACTAGTAGCCTTAAAAAAACGAGTACACTAATTAGTAATTACAGGCCTTAAATCTTTTCATGCACCCATGCAATGTTGATCTCTCGTTGATTTTATGTCTATAAATCCTTCAATTCATATATTAAGAACAAAAAAAAAATAATCCTTTTTTCCCCATTATAATGTCAGACGGGATAATTACTGACCTTCAGTAGTAAATTCGGAACCAATCCGCTGTACAGTGCTTTAAAACCATCATTTCTAATGGTTTTCTTGAATGCATCACACATGCCTGTGAACTCAATTGCTGCCTTGTTATTGCCACCACATGCAATAATTGATGAAGATTTTTTCCACCCCTCCATCTGCATTCTTCGATGAATAACATTAAAAGGATAAGCAAAGGTATGGCTTACGGCGAATGCAAAAACATAGAAAAACGGAAGTTTTTTCCCATAGGCCCGCATCTCTTCAAGCACTTCAGGTTTCATGTCTTCCGGCTTCATATCAGTATAATCAAATCCTGGTGTTGCCTCTAACATTTGTCTCAAGACCCTTGATGAGATTATACGCAAGGATTGATAGACAGTGAAGTTGAGGCCCGTGTATACCACCTGTTTACACCAAACAGATTGTAAATACAAATTTCAACGAGAGCTTGAGCAATCAAGAAATAATGTTCTATTATGGAAGAGTGAAAAATTCAAACACAATTCCAAAGATCCCAAAGTAAGCTGTGCTAAACCCTAAACAAACTTTGTTCAACTCAAACTTTCATATCTGGTAACAATGATGGACACTAGTTCAGTAACAGCCTTAAAAGGCTTAAAAACCAACAACAAAAAAAGAGGAAGAAGTATTATGTAGAAATTGACAACAAGCAGATACATTATTTCATGCTTCTGAAAAGTCTGACATCTTCATTTTTTCTTCCTTTGAAGAATACCTGTCCCAAAGCTGTTGTGACCACTGTCATACACACATTGTGATACGCAGGACGAAGCCAGGAGCGAAAGGAGGAACTTGAACCTTTAAAATAAGCCTTGGGCAAGGCTATGTTACAATACAACCTTTTCAAGCATCACATAAGAAGATAAACAAGAAGGAGACCAGGGTTTTCCCATAGAGACAGTCACTTCCTCAATTTATTAGCAACTTGGCATTTGCTTGGAGATGATTAAGAATTTTACGATGCATTGGTTGACTTACTTGTCCAATGGTAAAAGGAAGACAGCCTTTATACAAAGCTCGTGGGCCTTCTTCTCGGGCAATTGTTGATAAAGCATGATATATTCCTCTGTATTGATATGGTGATTTTCCTGTCTGCATAAAGAATTAATAGATGGGTAAGAGTCTTCACCTTGTTATGGTACTACCAAGCACCAAAACCAAAAGTTTACTAAATTAGCGAAAAACGAGAATTCAAAAAGATGTTTAGTAAATACCTGGACAGAAAGCCTTCCTCGTACCATGTCCATGGGGTATGCTGCTGCCGTTGCAATCATCAGACTGAATGCTTGAATTCCACCGGTTAACAAAATAGGAGGCTTTGCATTTTCTGCAAAAGATAAATGGAAAAAAGAATTTATCTTGTATTCTCCCGCATTCTACTTCACTACCAAGTACCAACAGCCAATTGCTTACAGAAAAGTGAGGAGGTCAAGGCACATTTAACCTTCTCCTCGAATCCAAATAATAATTTTGAAGTACCTTAACCTATTCTTATTCGATGATAAAAGCTTTAGATTCCGGCATCAAAATGCAAAATAAAAACAAATAGAATAACCGTACCTTTGCCTGGCTGCTGCCAATGGAGTCGTATAATCCTGTAACAAAAAATAATGTTTAGAGCAGAGAGGAAGAAACCCCTAACTTGCACATACGTTCTGAATAATATCCCAAGGTAAGTTGAGTGCTTTTTTAGAATCAGATGAGCTTTAGAGATAAGTAGCATACAAAAGACATGAAATTATAAAAATATGCTTTCTCAAATCACCACCAATCAGATGTAAATCATGTACCTATGTTTTTTTTGAAGGTAGGATACATTTGTTAATATGCAAAATAACTAATATTAACAAATGCAACAATGAACATTAAGCCCAATAAAAGAGATTGCACCTTGCTAATGGATAATGGACAGCACTGCGGACTATAGAAAATGACATGGCCTGCGCAATATAAGCACCATTCCCCTTAAATAATCCTTGAAAACCATCAGTTCTCTTCATATGTTGCAAGCCTTGAATTACATCCTTGTATTTTATATTCTGAGAGTTTTGAACCTGCATCGTAGAATAACCAAACAAAAAATTAGGCTAACGGACCAAAAATTGAAGCCTCGTAGGCACACACACACACACACTATCCCTTAAGGTGAAAGAACCAAATGTAAAAAACCAACTGGTCAAAATGCAAGAAAATGAAAACCTTAGAAAATAAAATGCAAAACCTCCTCATTTAGCATGTGGGCTTAGATTGTTATTATGAAACATAATTATTGGATTAATCACAATTCACAGCACAGGATCTATTTGCCAACAAAAATGGATAACACTTTCTACGAAAATCATTATGTCCACTTTGGTAACTTCTGAGACTATTATGTGATAAAAAAATCCAAGCCAGAAGAACGTATCCTGTGACCAGCGTATAAATCTAAGCCAAATAGACTATTATGGATAATACTTTCTCCTTGTAATACGAACACGGATAGAAAATGAAGGTGAAATACTGTCTCGTATGGTTCGGGTGCGTATAAATTCCTTTTAGAAGTTTTCTCTGATTATTTCGTATTGTTGAACTGTAGGGAATCAATTCTAAAGCATACCTCATTCACATTTCCACAGAACTATATGTATTTTTCGAATCCTGAGATGTAATTGATTATTTAGTATGAATTTGATCATGATTAGTTTTCCACTATCAGTCTATCAGACTTTGGTTATATGTAAAAGTTTACAATCACAGAGGAGACAATTTATCAAGAAGACTACCTGAAGCAATATTTCTAAGCGTCTTAAAGGAGCAGCAGCAGTGACAGACCTGATATATATATAGACACAAAACAGGTATGGTGGGCCAAACACACATACCAAAGTAATGATAATCAAACTTCATTAGTTAAAACTTTGAGTAGCGTAGATTCAAGTGAAATAGAAGATCTACATTAACATTCATGACTATCCAACTCAAACTTTTAAAAGAAAGAACAGGATTCTGCATGGAATCATAACTAATGATCTTTGTTAAAGCAACCATGAAAGTTTTCAAGGTAGTCCAGAAATACAATCATTTAACTTTGGAACATCAAATACGAACGATATTATAACTATACTTGTATATATTAGGTAATACCCCTTGCATTATCTGGTTTTCTATGCAAATACGAAATAAATTTGTATCTTTGTGACAAATAAAATGCAGTAGCAGTAGTACTAAATTTCCTAGTCCTAAACAATGAAATAAACTCCTCGGCTAATGAATGTAAGCTTGTATATCCACATAAATTTTCGAAAGAGCCATCCAATCAATAGAGTTTGAGCATCCTATTCAAATGTACTGATTAAATCCCCTTTTATGAAGAAGTCATTTACAACTTCAGTTAAGAATAACCATAGACTCCCACTTAAGAACCAACAATTTTGAAAGATGCATCACCAAAAAGTAAAGAAATCAATCAAACACAAAGCTAATAACCCTAAAAATTAGGGTTTAATTTTTATTTTATTCTGCTAGGAGATTGATAAGCTAGGTTAAAATGGTGGTGATGATAGATTAACAATTGAAATTATACATAAAATTACTCGAATTAACCAAAAATTAACAAATTAATGAAATTCTACAGAATAAGTTAAAGAAAGAACTTACGCTGCCATTGAAACACTAACTTTTCGTTTTCTTCTCTCAGGATCAACTGGTTTCTTCACTGTTTCCTGCCGAACACTGTTTTCAGACTCCATTGGAGAAGTAAAAAAATGGTCGCTACTCGCTACTACTCATCCGAGATGGAAAAAGAAAAGAAAACCCCTATAAAGAAAGAAATTGAAAATATTTTTAGTAAATCCCCATGGAACTTTTGAAAGTGTACGAATTCGCATTGCATTTTGGGTGACACTAAATTGGCCTTCTAAAATGTGTGAACTAACCGCAGTGTTTTCGAAGTTAAAGTTCGGGTTAATTGGAGTTTGGTACTTACATTTTGGCCAACATTAGAGTTTGGTCTAATATTTGTCCAACTTAGGGGTTGGTACTTGGAATTCACGTTGACCGTCATTAACCGTTATGATCGGATTATAATTAATTTTATGTTAGAAATTATACGGAATTTACAAGTATACCCTGAAGTGCTCCTGGAATCCAACGGCCATGATGAAACCTCTTAGCTTAGGTCAAATATCATTAACCCTAACTCTCTAATCTTCTTTCACGTCGGAAATTATCTTTCTTCCGCCTCCAAGACAAACCAATTCATTTTCTTCTTCGCCTTCACGTGAGAATTCAAATCAATTGACTTGGTATATTCGTCTTCTTCTTCCCCTTTACATGAATCGAAACCCTCTGTTTCAGAATCAAACAAAACCCAAAATTATTGCGCCAAATCAAAACCCAGTTTCACTGAATCAAAATTCCAAAACCCTTATTTACCGAGTCAAATCAAAACCCCACCGATTCTGAATCAAAATCCTATCTTCACAAAACGGAAACCCTGATTTCTTTTGTTAATCTTTTTTGAACTGGTGGTTTTGGTTACGGTTGAATGGTGTTACAGCGGCGGTGGATATGTTAGATAAACCCCTGCAATGAAAAGTAACCTACAACAATAATGGCTTGAGACACGTTAGTACGCTGTCCTTAAAGCGTTATTTTCTCCCACTCCTTAGAGTTGTTGATGGGATCGATCGCAAACCGCTTCCCAGGATACAAACAAGCCTATGTATGAATCGACAATCAACAACGTTGGCAATTCAACCTTGAAATCTTATTTATATACAGAGATAGTATTTGTCGAAATTTGGTGGAGAAAGAGTTTAGAAGATTGAGAAAAAGAAAAAGATTGCTTCTGCCCTTAATCAAGGCTTTTTGGTTGGGTTAAATTGATACTGAACATGCATGTTTAGTGACTGTTCAGTATCGCAGGGAATGATACATGTTCAAACCAGTCCTTATATGCAAAGCCTTGTAGGATTTGAATTTTAAATCTTCAGTTACAGTACCAGTCAGTTACAAAATTGAAACCAAACAGACACGTACCTTGTTTTGTAACTTCATCAATCTATCTTTGTTTAACTGATTGTTTACAGTTTTTTCTCCAACAACTTTACATTTAATCTAACCCATAAATATTTGATTTTGAAATCAAGTATTTAACAATCCCCCACTAGATTAAATATAAACTTAGCTTTCGTCAACTAAAAATCTTTTTTATGTGCATACTCAAAGGTGTCAGAACTGACTAAACCTTTGGTTAGTGTTGACATTTCAAAGATCAATCGAAGTTACTGGTAGCAGTAGCTTTAAACCATGACTTTATATTGAAAGAACCGGAAAAGTCACACACACAGATACAACTGTATAATAAGAATTCATTATTCGCTTAGCACTTTTATGGCCTTGTGCTTGCCTGGGTTTCGTGAGCAATCCCAAGAGAAACCTATAACTCTTATGAGAAGCGGCACCACTTCTATGCTCATATAGGTGAAATTCTTCCAGTTTTCCCGTTATATTTCGAAAACTTGTTCACAATAAACTGAATTACATTAAGATTTTATAAGTCAACCTTCCTATTCATAACGGCCAACACTACTCACAGTTGGGACAATTAAATGTAGTGTTGAATCTAGTCACTTCTCGGTAACTTGTTTTTACCCATTAAACCAACAAACTAGTCATTTCCTAGTAGTTGGTCAGGTTACCATTACCGGTGACTAATTGCACTTAAAGGTTTCAGTCCCATTCCTGCAGATGTTGTCTTTACCAATTCCCTTGCAAGCCCTTTGGTAAATGGATCTGCCAAGTTGCATTTTGATCTCACATATGAGATAGTGATTATGCCATCCAGTATTAACTGCCTCACATAATCATGTCTTAGACTAATGTGTCTAGACTTTCCGTTATACGTACTGCTGTACGCTCTTGATAAAGCTGCTTCACTATCGCAATATATTGAAATTGCTGACGAAGGTTGTATAGGAAAAGGAATATCGATTAGCAAATTACTTAACCACTCAGCCTCTCTACCAGTGGCGGCCAATGCTATGAACTCCGACTCCATTGTCGAATGATCCATACATGTTTGTTTCTTGGAAGCCCAAGAAATCGCCCCTCCACCTAGAGTGAAAACCCAACCAGTTGTAGAGGTATTATCTTTAATACTGGTTATCCAACTTTCATCGGTATAACCCTCTAGTACAGCAGGGAACTCATTGTAAAACAAACCAAAACCAGAAGTTCTCTTTAGATAACCAAGAACTCTCCCATTGGCTTTCCAATGCTCTAGGCTTGGTCTACCTGTATATCTACTCAGTTTACAAACTGCGTAGGCGATATCAGGCCTGGTACAATGTATTATGTACATTAAACATCCTATAACACTCGCATATTCGAGTTGCGCAACTGCCCTGCCATTATTTTCACTCAATTTGATACTTGAATCGAATGGTGTGTTTGCTTCTTTAAATTTCAGGTGCTGAAATTTAGTTAACACTTTCTCAATATAATGTGACTGAGACAAAGCATAACCCTCACCATGTTTTCTGACTTTGATACCCAAAATTGTATCAACTTCTCCAAGATCTTTCATCTTGAAATTTGAGTGAAGATAATCTTTGGTTTCATTTACACCATCCATGTTGTTGCTGATGATTAACATGTCGTCAACATACAAACATATAATAACAATGGATTCTTTATAAACTTTAGAATATATGCATTTATCAGCAGTATTATGTTTAAAACCAAAAGATAAGATAACAATATCAAATCTATCATGCCATTGCTTTGGAGCCTGTTTTAAACCGTATAAAGATTTAACTAGTTTACATACCTTGTTTTCTTGTCCTGGTAAGACATATCCTTCAGGTTGTTCCATGTAAACTTCTTCATCAAGATATCCATTCAAAAATGCAGTTTTCACATCCATTTGATGCACATGTAAGTGAA
The DNA here is from genome assembly GCA_023529315.1 of Papaver bracteatum. NCBI lineage: Eukaryota > Viridiplantae > Streptophyta > Magnoliopsida > Ranunculales > Papaveraceae > Papaver > Papaver bracteatum. The sequence continues at coordinate 67,936 of JAJJWX010003633.1, forward strand.
AAATAGATGCTAATGCAAATAAAACCCTAATTGACGCTATCCTGGCAACAGGTGCATATGTGTCGAAATAATCAATACCTTCTTTTTGCCTAAAACCCTTGGATACTAATCTAGCTTTAAAGGTTTGAATAGAACCATCAGTATTATATTTCTTCCTGAACACCCATTTACAACCTATAGCTTTTGAACCCTGCGGTAAATCAACATAAACCCATGTACCATTTGACATGATAGAATCGATTTCATCGTTTGTTGATTCCTTCCAGAATGCTGCATCTCTAGAAGACATGGCCTCACTGTAAGTTTTGGGATCATCTTCTATATTCAGTACTAATGGCATTTTATTAGCGATGTTTTCCAAATCACCCTCTACTAAAAATGTTATTGCACTTGTATCAATAAAATCTGAATGTACAAGCTTTGCCTTTTTAGGTCTATTACTCCTTCTAGGTTCAATATGCTCATTATGATTCTGATCCTCTACAAGCCTTTGTTTCTGTGAGATGCAAAACTGTGACGAATTTAAAGGTAAATCCTCAATTCTATTGTTACTAGATAATTTGTTCTCCAAAAATTCTACGTCTCTAGATTCCACAATAGAATTTGTCTCCAAATCTAGAAATCTGTAACACTTGATGTTCTTTGCATAACCAACAAAGGTACTCTTAATAGCCCTAGGTCCTAATTTAGTTCTCTTAGGATCTGGTACTCTGTAGTATGCTAGACACCCCCACACTTTCATGTATCCTATGTTAGGTTTCCTATCTTTCCATAGTTCATAAGGAGAGGTTTTAGTTTTCTTCGATGGAATCCTATTATGTACATGAAAAGCAGTAAGAAGAGCCTCACCCCATAGATTGTTTGGTAAGTTGGAATTAGCAAGCATACAATTTACCATATCCACAAGAGTCATATTCTTTCTTTCGGCTAAACCATTTTGTTGTGGATTATATGGTGCAGTGCACTGGTGTATGATTCCTAACTCTTCTAAATGATTAGAAAATTCAGTTTCAAAATACTCACCACCTCTATCACTACGCAGTATTTTGATCTTCCTATCATGTTGATTTTCTACTTCAGCTTTGAAAATTTTGAACATGTTAAATGCTTTATCTTTTGTGGTCATCAGATAAACATACAAGTATCTAGAGTAGTCATCAACAAAAGTTATGAAATATCTCTTACCACCCCGAGTTAAGTTTCCATTTAACTCACAAATGTCACTGTGTATAAGTTCTAACATCCGTGTGTTTCTTTCAGCCTTAGGATAAGGTTTTCTAGTCATCTTAGAGTGTACACAAATTTCACATTTACTTATGTCTACAGGGTCAGCAAAAATGTAACCAAGTTTCATCATTGTTTTGATAGAATTATAATTTAAGTGACCTAAACGACTATGCCATAAAGAACAAGACTCAACAGCATAAAGAAAAGAATTATTTTCATTAATACTTAATTTAATCATTCCATCACAAGCATATCCCTTGCCAATGAATTGGCCATTCCTAGTAAGAATTAGTTTTCCAGAATCATAAACATAACGAATTCCCTTGTTTCCGACTAGATTTCCATAAACTAAGTTCTTTCTGATACTAGGAACATGAAGTACATTAATGAGAGTCATCTTCTTTCCGGATGTGAAGAATAATTCAACACTTCCTTTGCCTGAGACCTTTGCACGGCTATTGTCTCCCATTTGCACTTCCCTGCCATCAGTACTTTCATAAGTTTTGAATAAAGACCTGTCGTTGCAGACATGTACTGTGGCACCGTTGTCAAACCACCATCCAGATGTTGTTGTCGTTGCCATATTGATTTCAGTAATCATGGCTACTACCTCATCTGTCATGTTGGCTTCCTTTTGGATCTTCTTTAGATGAAGACATTCCTTTTTATAATGTCCTTTTTCCCACAATGATAGCAGGCTCCTTTCTTTTTGTTCTTGTTGGATGATTTCTTGAATTTTCCTTTCTCATTTTTTGGTTGAAGAACATTGTTAGGATTACTGGAACCTAATTCCGTCACATGATTCACTTTTGAACTTTCATTAACAACTTCCTTTCTGTCACGAGAACGAATTTCTTCTTCCACGCGAAGATGTTTCTGAAGTTGTTCCAAAGTGTACTCCTTTGAATCATGCAATAATTTCTTCCTGACGTTATTCCAAGTTGATGGTAACTTTGCGATTATGGCACCAACTTGAAAAGATTCAGGAATGGTAATGCTTTGAGCACGAATCTTGTTCACAATAATCTGTAACTCATGTACTTGTGCTAACAATGGCTTATCATCGCTTATTTTAAAATCAAAATAAGTAGTGATTAAAAACTTATTCCTACCTTCTTCTTCGGCCTTATACTTGGTTTCAAGGGCATCCCATATGACCTTTTCTGATTTCGTCTCAGTGTACAGATCATATAAACGGTCTGATAGCGCATTGAGAATATGACCGTGACAAATTAGTTCATCTTCTTCTCGCGTTTTCCTTTCTTCCTTTTGTTGTTCAGTGTCTTTTTCAGTGGGTGCTGGCAATGGTGTGGCAGAAAGGATGTAGAAAACTTTCAATATAGTGAGAAGAAACTTCATCTTGTCTTGCCAGTGAGTGAAGTTTGTTCCATCAAAGAGATCTAAACGAACAAAGTCTTGATTCATAACCTTGAATGAAGCCATCTGTGTCTCTTCAATTGCAGAAAATAACGCTTTAAGATTGTTAGATAAACCCCTGCAATGAAAAGTAACCTACAACAATAATGGCTTGAGACACGTTAGTACGCTGTCCTTAAAGCGTTATTTTCTCCCACTCCTTAGAGTTGTTGATGGGATAGATCATAAACCGCTTTCCAGGATACAAACAAGCCTATGTATGAATCGACAATCAACAACGTTGGCAATTCAACCTTGAAATCTTATTTATATACAGATAGTATTTGACTGAGGCTGGTGGAGAAAGAGTTTAGAAGATTGAGAAAAAGAAGAAGATTGCTTATGCCCTTAATCAAGGCTTTTTGGTTGGCTTACATTGATACTGAACAGGCATGTTTAGTGACTGTTCAGTATCGCAGGGAATGATGCCTGTTCAAACCAGTCCTTATATGCAAAGCCTTGTAGGATTTGAATTTTAAATCTTCAGTTACAGTACCTGTCAATTACAAAATTGAAACCCAACATACACGTACCTTGTTTTGTAACTTCTTCAATCTATCTTTGTTTAACTGATTTTTACAGTTTTCTCTCCAACAACTTTACATTTAATCTAACCCATAAATATTTGATTTTGAAATCAAGTATTTAACAGGATATGCTAAGGAAAATGGACGATGCGGGTTGGAATGGAGAAATATTTTTGTCCAAGTAATGTGTTTGTTTTTTCACTAATTGGTTTCTTTGTTCTCAATGTTAGCTACCTCTACCTTTTCTGTGTAGTAAACTCCTTGCTGATGTTCTTCATAAAGGTACTGTTGTTAATTACCCAATGGACAAAATGAAATGTTTTTTTGATTAGACTATTTTATAATTGTTTTACTGATGAATGAATTGAAATGGAATTTAATTTTTATGCAGAAAGCTTCGTTTTTTTAATAATAAATTTAGGTTTTGGTTGGTCAGAAGATGATGGTAGTGGTGTAAGTTTATCGAAAGATTGAAGAGATAAGAAGGGTAGATCAATTGAGAGTTGGGTTAGCCTAGAATTCTAAAGCGTGTGAAAAATGTATGCGGCTATGAGGGTAATTCAGTCCAAGTGAAGGATATAATAGTAAATGCATAAATATTTAGATGATAAATTTAATTAGAATTATAATTAACTGAGTCAATGGAAGTCAACGTGAATTCCAAGTACCAACCCCTAAGTTGGACAAATGTTAGACCAAACACTAATGTTGGACAAAATGTAAGTACCAAACGTCAAATAACCCTAAAGTTGGTCTGACTGCGAGTCGTGTATTACCTTATTGGCCCTTTGTTACTATTTTTTTTTTTTTCTAATAAGAAAGAAAAAAATTAATAATAGTTATTAAGTCGCGAGATTGAGATATATGCAGATTAATCGAGGTATTAATGAGATAAAATAGGGCTATTAGGAAGTAAAATCCAAGACCCCTTAGCCACATTTTTTAAATAATGACTAATCTACCTTTGGTTAATTAACACTAATAAATCTATTTAGGTTAATTAATTTAGTTGATTAAAATTCTGAAATTATATTTTCTTTAGATTGAATTCATGGATTATATGGTTTTTGAGAAAATTTGTTTTGAAAATTTTGTTTGTGACGAAAATGAAACCACACTGGCCAAGCACTTCTAAAAGAGCAGTGCTGTCCCGCGCAGCTGCGCGGGACATCAACATAAGCAAGCAGCTAACTCACCGTTGGATATTATCATCTACGGTTGGATTAAATACAGTTTATCTTCCCTAAACAAATAACAGCTGGAAAACTCTTAATATTTGAAATAGGTCCCGAGATTTTATTTTCCGTTCTTATAGATTTCTGAACAGGAAAAATCATCTCTTTTTTCTTCTTCTCCTCTAATTAACTTTTTTCTTCTTTATTATTTTGTTTGATTTTTTTTGTTTCGACGATGTTGAGCATACACTTTGTATCCTAAAATACGATTAACCTAGAGAAGCAATTATAATTTTTTTCATTCGATGATTATTATCTCACTGACTAAATATATATTATGCCATGGACTTCCAGTATATGATTAAAAGAAGCAAACATAAATAGCAACTCAGTAAGAGTATATTTCTATTCTTTCATTGAGATAATAAGATTGATACAGAATTGAAATTGAAATTTAACATGATTTTTGAACTAAAAAACCCACTAATTGAATCATATTACACGAGTTCTTTCCCTAGTTTATCTTCTTCATTTTAGCATAATCTCAAAATTAATGTATCATAATATATATCCCAAGATCAGATTACCCCTTAAATTTTTCCGATCAGAAGATTCAGAACCACATAACTAATAGAAGTGGAAGAAAAAAATCTAATACTCATCTTCATTATATCATCTTTAATTCAACCAGTGCATATAAATATATGTATGTGCGATTGATGAGTATCAATCATCATCATGATCTTCAACCTCCTTATATATATCAAACATTTTTAGCATTGTGTTTCTCTCAAAAGTACCAGTTTTTTTTCTTTCTGAAACATGGAATGGTTTCAATTCAAGAAAGAAAGCATTGGTTTTTGGAAGGGACATCTTAAAACAATTAATAACATATGTGGAGGACCATTTTTATTTTAGTTTATAAAAGTAAGGGACCTATTTCTGATATTCAAAGTTTTCCAGCTGTTGTTTGATAGGAAAGATAAACTGAAATTAATCCAACCGTAGATGATAAAATCCAACGGTGAATTAGATATGTTGACGTCTTGCGCAGCTGCACGGGACAACACTTCTCCTTTCGAAAAAGGGGATTGCAAAGCTTCTTAGTGGTCTCATTCTCCAAATTACAGAAATCAACACTTTCAGAAATCACGGTATGAAAAGTCGGCATGTTCGACGAAACTAGAAGATGAAGACATCCTCTAGCCGCAAGGCAAGTTATTAATTCCATAACCTTCCGTCTAATCTTTAGTCTTCAAGGTCGAGAATTCCAAACACTGACGATTAAAAATCTTACATATATAGAGAAAGGTTGATTTTCGCTATCATTGGTCGTTATGGTCGAAATTGCACAAAGTGACGACCATCACTAAGTCGTCTAGGTAGTTTCCCAAACCATGAAAAATAATATAAAAAATGTACACAGATAAACTATTTAATGGTAGTTGTTGGTCGGCAAGGTTCAAGTTTTCAAAACATGACGACCTAAATTACTACAACACCAGTCGGAAAAGTATGAGGATGAATACTATGACGACCCTGTGAATGTATTTTCAGAGATGAAAAGTCGTCACGATATTCATCCCAAGAAGATGACGACCAAAATAAAACCTCAAAAGTCGTCAAGGTCGATAAAGAAATACCCTGACGACTATATAACTGCCACCCAACAATTTCAATTTATCTTATCGTATTTTGACAATAAAATAACAAAATAAAGCATTGGTCGTTAGGTTGGGAAAAAAAATGGATTCATTTGGGCTTGGTAAAAGCAAGAGGCTACTTTTTAATCGATGATTTTTCTTGAGATGAAATGATGGAGAAGAAAAAAATTACGATAGAAGATTAGAAGTAATGGTTGTTAGGTTGGGAAGGGGAGTGAATTGATTTGAGGTGGTGAAAAGACAAGGATACCCAAATGCACCATAATCTTTTTGTTTCAACCTATAAGTCTGATACCAAGTGTGATCGTCTATGGACAAAGTCGAGACAATACGACAACTTAATATTCACTTGACAATAGTTATGGTACAAGACCGATTGACTATATGATCAATGTCAAGTGATTAGAATTAACGTACACACGTAATTTACTTTATTATAATAAAACAGTTATAAAGCGGAAGTAAAGTAAATTACACAACAAGATTTTGTTAACGAGGAAACCGCAATGCAGAAAAACCCCGGGACTTAGTCTAGTTTTGAATACTCTCAGAATTAAGCCGCTATACAAAAAAAAAAGACAACTTTGTATAGTTGAGACCAAGTAAACTACCCCTAGTTACTTAGTCCCCTCAGTATCTCTGCATCTTCAACCTTTTGGTCACACACGTGAATCTCAAGACAGAAGTCACTATCTCAAGTTGCTTTACCAAGTAAAGTTTTATCTACTCAACTCCTATTGATCGTATTCCAAACAGTAAAGGAACAAATTTATTTAGTAACCACTATATTCAATCTTTAAGAAAAGATATGTTGAGTCGTTGACAAAGGCTCTTATGTTTAATCTAATAAACTCCTTTGTATGGTTAGATCAATCCGAATCTTGATTATCGAGATAATCAATTTCCGTATTTGCAATCAAATAATACAAAACTCAAAGAGGAACTTGTAGGTACTGAATATCGCAAGATAATAGTTCACGAGTATCGTAATAAATAAAGGAGAAAAGAGTTATAAAATGATACGATGATAGAAGTAGCGCGGAGAAATATGAAGTTTTGCGAGGATGTAATAATTTTGCGAGTATGAGTTGCGATATTTCGCAATTCATATACAGCTGTATAAGTTTTACTATAAATAGGAGTTCAAATGTAAAATTTGGGAGGTTCTTTTAGTGAGTGTAAGAAATTATCTTAGGAAATAGAATAGGAAAAGTTGTAACCATTCTAGTTCCATTTTGATAATTCCATGTAATCAATTAAGAGAATTAATAAGAAAGTTATCATTCACCATCAAGAACTTCTTGAATTTTTACTAATTCTATTGAGGGTGTAGTTGTAGGTTATTCTGCAACTACATAATTGGCGCTAGAAATAGGAACTTGAGAATTGTGGTAGCCTAAATTTGAGGGAATTGTGGAAAACTTGAAGATCAAATGAAGTCAGTAGATGGAGATTGCGAAAAAGAAGAATGTAATATGATCACAAAGACAATGATTGATGAATTTCATAGTAATATGAAGGGAAAAATATACAAGCAAGATTGTAGAGGAAGAAAGATCATGGAGGAAGAAAAGATAACAACTTTAGAAGAATGGGAAAAGCAGAAAATCACATTTTCAGTAGCAGAAATTCCAAATGAAGACTTGAACCACACTTCACCATTGGTGATCACAATGCCGATCATGCTAGAAGATAAGAAAGCTGTAGAAAAATGGAAATTAAACCAAATTTTGGTTGATACAGGGAGTTCTGTTAATATCATATTCTATCATGCACTTAAGGGGATGGGAATTAAAGATGAAGAAATCACAAATTCAAAATGTCTTATTCATGGATTAGGAAAATCTACAACAAAATCTAAAGGAGAAATCGCGCTGCGAATATTACTAGGAGAAATCAAAACACATGTAATCTTGTGTGTGATAGATATGGAATATCCATATAACATGCTGATAGGAAGGCCGTGGATTCATGCGATCAAAGATGTAGCTTCAACATTACATCAGAAAATCAAATTTCCTACACCAAATTTCCTACAAGAAATAAAAGGAGATCTTGATAGTGCAAAATTTTGTTATCAAATTGAAGTAACGCAATGCGGAGGAAGAACAAGAAAGAAAAAGCTTCGTAGGAAACTTGCGAAGGAAACAAAAAAGGAAGAAGAATTCCGAGTGTATCCAGTAAGAGCAAAGGAAGGGAGAGGTATACCAAATGAGATTCCAGAAAAAGAAGGGGAACCAGCAAAAATAATCAAAGAACCAACACCTATGGGGGAGCAAAATCCAAGCTATGTTGCAGCTGAACCAACTAAAGAAATAAATATTGGAAGTAAAGAGGAGCCTTTATTCTTGCGAATTGGAACTAAGATGGATGAAGAAAAAGAAAAAAGAACTATTGATCTTTTACGAGAATATAAAGATATCTTCGCAGGAAGTGTAGATGAGATACCAGGAATTGATCCATCAGTGGCGTGTCATAGATTGAACATAGATAAAAATGTAAGACCATTCAAACAAAGAATAAGGAAGATATCACAAAATTATCATGTACAGATAGAAGAAGAATTACAAAAGATGTTGGATGCAGGGATCATAAGGGAAGCAAAATATCCAGAATGGATTGCGAATATGGTCATTGTTCCGAAAAAGAATAAAGGAATAAGAATTTGCATAGATTTCACTGATCTAAACAAGGCATGTCCCAAAGACAGTTTTCCATTACCAGATATACCACAAATGGTGAAATCAGCTGCAGGTCATGATAGAGTCACTTCACTTGATGGATATAAAGGGTATAATCAAATATCACTCGCAGAAGAATATCAAGAACATACTGCCTTTTTTGCTCCAAGGGGTTTGTATTGTTATGTGAAGATGCCATTTGGTTTGAGGAATGCGGGTGCTACATATCAACGTATGGTTGAAAAATTGTTCGCGAAATGGATACATAAAAATTTGGAGGTATATGTAGATGATATGTTGATAAAAATCAAGGAAGCTAAAGATCATGTGCAAGACTTGAAGGAAATATTTGAGCAAATGAGAAAGTTCAACATCAAATTAAATCCTGAGAAATGTATAATTGGGGTTTCATCTGGAAAATTCTTGGGATACATAGTATCAAAGGAGGGAATACAAGTTGATCCAGAAAAGGTCCAAGCAGTTCGTGACATGCCAACACCTGCAACGGTAAAAGAAATACAAAATCTAAATGGACTCTTAGCTTCACTTGGAAGATTTATTTCGCGAATGTCAGATAAGTGCAAGCATTTTTTCAACATACTTAAAAAGGGAGCAAAATTCAAGTGGACTGATGAATGTGAAAAACCTTTTCAAGGAATTAAAGAATAACTCGCAAATACATCTATACTACAGAAACCAGAGAGAGGCGAAGAATTATTGGTATACCTCGCAACAACTCCATATGCTCTAAGTGCAGTTCTGTTGCGAGCAGACTTGAGAGTAGAAAGGCCCATTTACTACATTAGTAAAACCTTTAATGCTGTAGAGAAGAATTATTCTAAAATGGAGAAGTTAATCTTAGCCCTGGTTTATGCATCATTCAAGTTACGAATATACTTTCAAGCACATGTGATAAAAGTGGTAACCAAAGTCCCAATTGAATCAACCATGAAGAACACAAAAAGGTCAGGAAGAATAGAAAGGTGGAATGCACAAGTAAACCATTACAAGATAAAATACGAAGTATTGTCATCGCAAAAATCACAAGTTGTCGCAGATTTTTTGGCAGAATTTCCTTTGGAAGAAGATGAAGCAGTAGAGGAAATGATGGATGTTGAAGAAGAATTTGGAAATCCAAAAGACTTGTTAACAGAACTAGATAGATGGGAAATTCTAGTGGACGGATCATTCAATAGTGAGGGAAATGGAATTGGAGTCGTGTTTATTTCACCAGAAGGAGAAAGAACAACATTCTCATTCAGACTAGAATTTGCATCCACGAACAATGAAACAGAGTACGAAGTTGTAGTGCATGCATTAAAGATCGCAATAGAAAAGAAGCTCGAAAGTATAAGGATAACAAGTGATTCGCAGTTAGTGATTTGTCAAATTAAAGGGGAATATACCACAAATGAATCATCTTTGAAGAAATACAAGAAACTGGTTGAAGAATTATCTGCGAAGATACCAAAATTAAAATGGAGACATATATCTAGAAAATATAACCGTATCGAAGATGCTTTTGCATTTATTCCAAGCATGATGACAAATCCAAATACAAGAAATATCCAAATACAGTCAATTCAACACCCATCAGTGGACAAAGAGAAAGAAATTGAGGAAGATGTTACGATGGAAGTAGAAAGAGAGTTATTAAACAACATCGCAGATTGGAGAAAAGAAATTCATGCATATCTCGCAACAGGAGAAATATCCAGGAACAGACTAGAAGCACATAAATTAAAGAGTCGTGCAACAAACTATGAGTTACGATAAGGAATTTTATATAGAAAATCTTTTAATGGACCACCTCTCAGGTGCTTAACTCGCGAAGAAGGAGAAAAAATATTGAACATGTTACATGGAGGAGAAGCTGGCAATCATAGTGGGGGAAGATCTCTAGCATATAGAGCAAAAATACAAGGATATTACTGTCCTTATATGCATACAGACGCAAAACTGTTCGTACGAAGATGCAAGGAATGTCAACGACATGGTAAAAGAATTCATGCACCAGGGGCCACATTAACTTCTTCAACAAGCTGCTGGCCTTTTGGAAAATGGGGGTTGGATATTGTTGGACCATTTATACCTGGATCTGGACAAAGGCGATACTTGATAGTTGCAACAGATTATTTCACGAAGCTCGCAGAAGTAAAAGCAGTACAGCATATTCATGATAAAGATGTTTTTACCTTCATATTTAAGAACCTCATTTGCAGTACAGGGTTCCAGCACAACTAGTATCTGATAATGGAAAACAATTTGAGGGGAAGAACATAGAGATGTTACTCAGTGCTTTTAGGATAAAATGTGGGAAGTCAACCCCGTTATATCCACAAGCTAATGGACAGGCAGAAGCAACAAATAAAACAATCGCAGATACAATCAAAAATAAATTAGAAGGACATCTCAAAGGGTGGTGCGAGCAAGTACCTAGCGCAGTTTGGGCATACAATACAACTAGAAGAGAAGCAACTGGAATGTCTTCTTATTGTCTAACATATGGAGTAGAAGCAGTATTACCCACAGAGGTTGTAATTCCGACAACAAAGAAAGAAGCTTGGGAAAGAAATTTAAGTGCGGGAGTAATATTAAGTGAATTGGATGATTTGGAAGAAAAAAGAGAAAAGGTGTTGCACCATATGAAGATTTATCAGGAACGATTAGCTCGAGAATACAACAAGAGAGTCATTGAACGTGAATATAAACCAGGTGATTTGGTCATGCGAGAAACACCTTCATATAAAAAAGAAAATGGAGGAAAATTAGCACCAAAATGGGATGGACCATATGTTATTAAAGAAGTTGTAGGAAGCGAAGCTTATCGGATGATGGATCCAGAAGGGAGATACCTGGGTTTGAGGCTTGGTAGACCTTGGAACAGACTATATTTGAAAAGGTATTATCCATAAAACTCATGAAATTTTTACGAATATTGTTTGCTCGCAGGAAATTGGGAAAAGTTACGAGTTTCAAAATTTATATTGCGATTAAACTTTCATTAATTTGCGAATAAAAGACCGCAATCTATGATCAGCCTCCAAAAAAGAAAGAGAGCCGCAGAAAATTTTATACAGGCAAACCTTTGTGGCGTACACCCTAGTTCGCGAAGCTATATTTCGTAAGAGGCAAAGTCCTAAAGTACGTAATTTAAGGGGGTACCTATAAACGTGGCTAAGGGTAACCGGAACACCACCAAGGACCCTTAGTACATGGTAAAAATTTAAGGGTACAACCCAATAATGGGGTACCTATCTGGGTTAGACACCTTGGATTCTCACCTAATCTAGCGACATTACGCAATATAAAATGCGGTGTAAGAGGATTTAGGTTGGGCGACTAAGGCATACTGTATTTCCCAAGAAGTGCATAAAACGATCAAGGCGCCGAGGTACACGGTTGAGTCAAGAGTGCCGGGTGAGGTTGAACCACATCTGCCATTTTTGACAAGTCTTGGAAAATGATGCACTTGTCCCAAAGATACCCAATAGGGTGCAACCTCGTAACTATAAGCCCTATAGGAAAAAAGGATAAGAGGTTGCGATCAAAAGATGGTTGTTGGCAGAACCGGATGGGAAGATCTAACCTTGTATGGTCGATGTACGCTTCCTTGAAGGGGAAACCAGGGGGAAGATAAAGGGCAGCACCCTCCATTAGGGAGATGATACGTGCTATAAGACGCAAATGTCACGAGGCTTCTTGTTTGCGAAAACATTAAGGCTTGTCATATTTGTGCAACAAATGAAGTTCTGCGAGCATTCTAAAAAAAAAAAAAAAAAAAAAAGGAAAACATACAAAAAGAACTCGCATAATGAAACAAAGAAGTTAAGATGAGATCAATGGGTTATTACATGAAAGTGTAAAAACGTCCTGCGATTTCATCGCAAGACGATAATGTCACGAGGTTGTATGTTCGCAAGAATGTACATACTTGTCATATTATCGCAAATAAAAAAATTTACTACAAAAGAGGTGGAAAAATAAGACCTTTACTTAGGAAGGCATAATAAGACCACAGAAATTAATGAATTTCATTACATCAAAACCATTGAAGAAATTATACAAGAATATACATTATGAAGATCTGAAAAGAAGACAACTTCGTCAATATCATTGAAGAAATTTTACAAGAATATACATCAAGAAGTTTTGAAGAGAAGACAGCTTTGTCAATATCATTGAAGAATTTTTACAAGAATTCCTATCAAAGAAGACAACATCATTGAAGAATTTTAACGAAGACTTAACAAAAGATGCGATTTTGATAGCAATCAAATACAGATAAGTTCATATTCGTAAAAGTTTACGAGAATTACATACTTCTTATACTTCTCCATATATTGAATATTTCTCCAAAAGTTGAATACTTCTTATAATTCTTCAAGAATATCTCATATTTATTATACTTCTTCAACGGATATTTCATTTGGTGAAGGTTAAATAATCATTATACTTCGTCATATGTTACGTAATTATTCACATATTGAATACTTCTTATATTTCTTCATTTGGTGAATTGAGTACTTCTAATACTTCTTATATCTCTTCATTTGGTGGATCGAGTACTTCTAATACTTCTTATATCTCCTCATTTGACGGATTTAATACTTCTAATACTTCTTCAAAGGTATTGTATATGTAGTATACTTATTAAGGATATTTCATATATTTTATTTATTATACTTAAAAGAAAGGATTTCTTATTTACAATCGTAACAAGTTGAAACTTCGTAAGATAAATTGAGGCAGATATTCTAATACTTCAAACAACATTTAATCATTTAAAGAGAAATAATAGGGGGAAAAGGAGATACTAAGTTTTATCTATGAGTTATATATTATTTCTCTTCATATGATCAAATGGGGCAAATTTAATTAAAGAAAGGTTAAATTATCTTCGCAAAATATCAGATATACTTCTTAAGAAAGGATAAATCATCTTCGCAAAATATCAGATGTACTTCTTAAAAAACATAATTGTTCACAAAAAGAAAACCAATAGTAACTAAGGGAAGGAATTCAAAAGAAAGGAGGACAAGAGAGTCAATGATAAATTGAAAAAAGAAAGAATGTTATCATGCTTCATCAACATTCTGTGCTGGATCTTTAAGATGAGTAGGGTCATTAGCAGCCTTCGACTTTTGCGAGATATCATCCTTTGAAGAATATGCAACAGGAACATCTCCTTGAGGAATAGATTCTTTATCGTCATCAAGATATTCATCATCACTCTCATAATCGAAATCACTATCAGGCTCACGAGCAACTTCATCGTCAGATATCTTCAGAGGAGTAATTTTCACAGGAGGCAAGGCTCTTGATAAGAGAATGTTATTCGTAAAGACTTGAGCTTTCAGATGACTTTCACGAAGTATAGCTTTTTGATGGTTGGTATCTTCGATATCTTTGGAATAAGCAAGATAGTTGAATCTCCGAGTAGCACGATCACGAGAGTTGATTAAGCGGGTAAAAAGCAAAGCATTTTTCTTACGAAGCTCGGAACAAGAGGCTTCTAATCCAGCTTTCGCATCACGAAGGTTGTTCTCAGATTCCGCAAATAAAACAAAATTCAAAGGATAAAATTTGCGAGTATAACGAAATCTAAAAGATATACCAGAGGCAGTCAAATTTTAATGACTACCTTCTCTTTGCGAAGTAAGAGATTGAGCTAAAGATAGACAACAGTTCTTCATATGATTCATCGCATTATCAAAACCATCACCAACTAATCCTTTAAGTCGAGAACGAAGATTTTGATCTTTAGAAAGAAGAAAACTTTTATCCTTCGCAAGTTTGGCATTAAGACTTTTTAATGACGAATAATCTTCTTCAAGTTGATTCTTCTTAGCACTCAAGACTATATTCTTATTAATAAGGGAATTCTTCTCAATAACAAAAGAATTTCTTTCAAAGATCTGAAGACTTCTTTAATTCCTCAAGTTCACCTTTCAACAAAGAAAGAAGATTTTCTTGATCGCAACATTTATTCTGAAGAGTCTTTAATTCTTGCGAAGAAACAATCATTGTATTCAAAAACGAACATTTCTCTTCTGATAAGGTTTTGTTCTCTTCTAATAAGGTTTCTATTCTCAAATTGGCTTTAGTTAAGGAAGAAAAAAGTTGAGATATGTCATCATTCAAAAAATTTCGATCATATATTAGTTGAGTATTCTCTTGAAAAAGAGCGTCAGAGTTGTCAAGAGCACACGAGTAAAGATTAGATAAATGGGAGAATTGGTTTGAGAGGCTTTCATGCTTGGTTCGATATTCTGTTGCATCTGATTCATGGTGAAGTGCCAATCTTCTACATTTCTGGATGGATTCTATAAAGGGGAATGGGTTTTAATGGATGTTTCAAGCATATGAAGAATATAAGTAAATAAAAGGGAAAATATGAAGACAGTAATCATACCTTTCAATTCATCATTTCTTTTGCGAAGAATCGCACAGTCTAGAGAATTATTTTGAAGATGATAATTTTCTTTACGGAGATCCTCGCATTCTGCTTGAGAAGATTTCAGAGATTGGCAAAGCGATTCAATTTATTTTTCCAAGGATTGATGTGAAGAAGAAATGTCTGGATTGACGAAATTATTTAGAACTTCGCAAAACTCATATTGCGAACGAACATTAGTAGACTTCGCAGTATTGGTCAAAACCTCAGATAACATTCGTAAAGTTGAATAAATTCCATCTCGAATTTCCTGAGGAAGAGGAGAAGAATTTGAAGGAATAAGAGCAAGCTGCAAATTGTCTGGAGAAATAGCACTCAAAGGATTTGGGGACAAGATAGGTTTTTCAAGAGAATAAGTTGAAGAAATATTTTGCGAAGGTTGTTTTTCAAGAGAAGAGGTTGAAGAAATATTTTGTGAGGGTTGATCTTGAAGAAGTGTTGATAAATTGACACTGATGGGATATTGAAAGGTAGGTAATGGAGTAGAGGCAGGAGTTTGTGAAGAAGAATTTTCACGAGGAGGAGAGGAAAATTCCTTATCAACTTCAGGAAGGAAATCATCAATCGGAATTAATGGTGTGGGTTTAGTTATTCGAGATCTCTTACCAGGATTTGGTTTTTCGCCAACCTGCGAATCAAAATGTAGATTAAAAACTGAGGCAACAATATATTGTTCAGGAAAGAAGGCAAAGTATTTTAACTACCTTTTGATTCTCAGATTTTCTTCTTCGTGGATTAAGGCTTGAATTTTTTGGTTGAGGTTTCATTTGAGGAGTTATTTTGCTGATATAAACCAAAATCAGATAACAAATTATACAGAAATTAAAGAGGAGAACAAATGAAATGCGCGGAGATAGAAGGAAATTACCTTGGAGAACTCATGAAGATATAATAGAAGAAAAAATTGCAGAGAAAATAGTAATAGAGAGTATGAGCAGAAGATAAAATTGCAGAAGTAAGAAGAAGAAAAGGAAGAGAATATAAAGGAGTTATATAAGGGAATAACTAGAAAAGAACGGTTACAAAAGACGTGTCCAAATTCTAAAAGACTAAGTAACGATTATGTTCTCACGATCATTTCTTCTTCGTAGAATTGACATGAGAAGAGGCAAGATGTAGGTACTGAATATCGCAAGATAATAGTTCACGAGTATCGTAATAAATAAAGGAGAAAAGAGTTATAAAATGATACGATGATAGAAGTAGCGCGGAGAAATATGAAGTTTTGCGAGGATGTAATAATTTTGCGAGTATGAGTTGCGATATTTCGCAATTCATATACATCTGTATAAGTTTTACTATAAATAGGAGTTCAAATGTAAAATTTGGGAGGTTCTTTTAGTGAGTGTAAGAAATTATCTTAGGAAAGAGAATAGGAAAAGTTGTAACTATTCTAGTTCCATTTTGATAATTCCATGTAATCAATTAAGAGAATTAATAAGAAAGTTATCATTCACCATCAAGAACTTCTTGAATTTTTACTAATTCTATTGAGGGTGTAGTTGTAGGTTATTCTGCAACTACAGAACTATAAAGTGATGCTGATCTTATCATCTAGATAATCACAAGTCTATCAAAGATAAACAATATCTAGTTGGATCCCATCCGTTCAAGATGAGCGCACAAATTCACAAGATACGAAAACTGATTAGATAAATCTTCTTCGTTTTCAAATCTTCAATTGCCTTCTTAATAACCTGCACAACACAAACTTGAATCCTCTTGTGGTAAATCACGCACAAAACGGAGTCTGTTAACAATGGGATTATCGCAAAATGTCTTTAGATCTAAAAATAGTTCTGATCTCGTCGATATTTTGATCTAGTTTCAGTGAGAAGAGAATGCTCTCAAGAATAATCAAACTAGGTGCAATAAAAATTTCAACAACCAATAGTCAATCAAACATATAATCAAAAACTAAAATAATAATGCAATTATTTAGTTTCCCACCAACGGTACTCGTAGAGCTTCTTGATCCCAAAGAAGTCTTTAAACGAGCGGTCATAAGATATTTTGCTTAATTAGGGTACTTTCTTCTCTGGATAGACGGCTCCACCAGAAACAACATGAATGAAGTTTGCTTGGGTCTTAGGATAGTTTACAAGAAATGCAAACTCAAGTATTTATAGACCAAGGTTGTTTGACAACAAGGAAACTCAAAAATTGAAAATATTCTCAAGATATGCAATACAGTATCTAATTTCGGTTTTCCTATTTCCAATTAGTGCCAAATAATATTTTTGAGATCCCTGTTAGAAAACTTCTATTATTAGTTTATGACATTAACTAATAATCCTTTTCTAGAATATATGCTTAATTGCTGGTAATTAAAACATATAAAATCGAAAATTAATATTTCGGTTTGGGATCACCTTGATCATTGAACAATTAATGGTAAGAGTTATGCACATGTTCAAATAAAGTCAACATTTAGAATTTTCCTATTTTAGCAAATCCTAATTTCAAGTTCACACACAACATAAAGAAATATGTGAATATTGGAAACTCGGTTTTGCTCTTGGGACCGGTTCTAGCTACCATGACTCATAAACTAAGTTAGGATCAGTTATACCATAACTCCCAATATAAGTTATGACCGGTTATACCTTGCTTCCCAAAACTAGTTAGGATAAATTATACCATGTCACCAGATATAGGTTATGACAAGTTATATCTTGTCTCCAAATACTAGTTAGGATCAGTTATACCTTGTCAAACAATATAATCTTTGACCGGTTCTACCTTGATTCTCAACTTAAGATCGGTTCTACCTTGTCATCTTGTATTGGTCATCCAAATAATCTTCAATGAAAAACCGGACCAACACACTTATGATTTACCTTTCGATTAGAAAACAAGTTCATACATCTGCTTCCTTAAACCAATGTAATAATACATAGTTTCCTGGATGAAATCACACCTATATCCCACACATAATCAAGTAACTATATACATAGATTATGTTAATGTCGTATTTATGAAGCTCAAAATATAAGCGTTATACTTCGTAATTCCATATAATTCCTTGATACTTTGATCATAAATATATCTTTGCATGTTATGATTCAATATAAAGTGACTTGAAAGATACGTTACATTTGGAAACAAGTCAAGTTAGCATTACTAACTTCAAGTGGAAGGATGATATCTTCGTTGCAGTAGTTACTTCTTCACATTCTTTAGGTCTTCAGAGTAATATTTGTAAGTCTCAACATTCCTAGACTTTCTAATCTAACCTAAACGAAGTTGACCCTAGTAATTAATCAAGCGACTCTAGATGAGTTTCGATACTAAAATATGACAACCAAACTTGACATACCAACGTTTGGTGGGTTTAACCGAGCTATGCTCTAACAAACTCCCAATTGGACAATTTTAGTGACAAAACTCTATTACATATGGAGATAAACGAATTACAAAATAACTCATTCTACATACGTTTGATTCTAAGTTTAAACGCAATATCCAACACATATTCAAAAATTAAATGTCGTTGTTGACATTTGAATAACAAAAGATTTACTCCCCCTAAAGGAAAGGTAGGTAAATATTAAATCCGAATATCTTTGTTATTCCCCTTTTGTAGTAAGAAATATTACACAACATGATGACATGTTTCTCCACTTTAGTTTTTGCTTTCCTCTTTCTTTAGATATAGCGTTTAAGCACATATATATTTTCCTAGTGATCATAAATCACTTGTTTAATCCATATATTTATCCCTCTTTTTGTCACAAAAATGA
Source organism: Papaver bracteatum (assembly GCA_023529315.1). Classification (NCBI taxonomy): domain Eukaryota; kingdom Viridiplantae; phylum Streptophyta; class Magnoliopsida; order Ranunculales; family Papaveraceae; genus Papaver; species Papaver bracteatum. Next base: position 86,826 of record JAJJWX010003633.1, read on the forward strand.
CAAAGAAATGAATAAACAACATAGCAAACCTAAAGCAATAACATAAAAATATAACCATTTGTCACAAGATTATGCAATCGGAACTATCAAAGAATGAAGCAAAGAATTATAAAATAAATATGTATTCATTTATAATAATCAATAGTTATCGGATAGAATTTATACGAAACATTAAAATAAATAAACAATTTGATTAATCTATTCTTAAATAAGAACTTAATCTTATTTTTCTTTACATGCCTATTTTGTGATGTCCTTCAGTTTGTTTTCGTATTCTGTTAGATTTCTCTTGCAGTAATCCGACATTTTCATATGATAGTCATCAAATTATTTGCATGTTCTTGGTCACCGAAGATGGGTTAACCTATACTCATAACAAAAGATTCCATGATTTGCATCAGCAATATGATCCTTGAGTAATTCCTGTCTTCCAATAAGTTCTAGTGTTCCTATGAACATATTAGTTGCATTGACCTTTGAAATAATGGTCTCTATTTGAAAAGGACAATATTCAAAACAAAGTTCTAATCTCCCTTTCATTGTGGATGTTGAGTCGAGACTTTTCTCAATATTTTCAAGACAGTATTTACAAACAACATCACTACTTTCTTCTCCATTCTTAACAAAAAGAATAGTATGAAGTTCTCTTGATAGTGGTCGAAATCTGAAAAAGTTTATTACAACTGAAATTTCCTTCGTTAAATCTTCCACATACTCCTCTTTTTCATGTGAAGACATCGTGAAAAAATATCCTTTTATATACAAAATATTTCTCTTAAAATATACTTGAGATTCTATGTAGAAAATAGAACTGAAACCATTCATATAAATAGTTTTCAAGTGGTTCAAGAAGGAAGCTTAATAAATTTAGAAAGTATTTCCAAAAATTGGAAATATATACAAGTAAGGGGAGTCCTTTTCTCTTAGGGTTATATAAAATAACCGAAACTTATCTTATCATATTTAAAATAAATAAATACATATATACACCGTATTGTCACACTTTTCTATTAAAAAAATGAATAGGCATAAAGATAAGAAATTTAAGAAATAAATGATTTCTGATTGATTTCCTTTTTCTTCTCCTTGTAGTTGCAGGAATTCCTACACTACATCCCTCACAAGAATTCATAATAATCGACACATATTTGAAGATTAAGAACAACACTTTTATTGATTAATTCTCAGAAATATTACAAGAAATGAAAGAAATCAAGAATACAACCGCTCTCTTAAACTTTCTCTCTCCTCAAAACTTTCTCAATACTCTCAAATTGATCTCTCCCTTCTGAGTCTATTAGTTCTCTTTGTATAGGGTAAGTACATAGTGGATGACAGCTAAGCTATCCTTTAATTTCGGATCTGACTCGCGATACTCTCGCAGTACTTGTAATGTTAATTTTCGCAGATGATATAATCTTCGCAGGATCGTCATGTTCTTCTCGTGTTTCAGTTACCATCATCTGTTATGTCATTCTTCGAGTCATTCTGCGACACTCACAGTGTGTTGTTGAAGAACTCGCAGAAATGTTGTCTATAAATTTCGCAAGAGTATTACTATGGTGATATTCTGATCCTACATCTTGCCTCTTCTCATGTCTTCTCTGCGAAGAGGAGAAGATTATGAGAATCTCCATCTCTTCAGAATGCCGCAGCTTCCTATATTTCCATATTCTTTTCACGACAAATCCCCATAAATTAAGTATAACCGCTTACACGTGTCGAATATTCCTCTTTTTACCGGTATTTTCATTATTATCCGGTCACCATCCCTTTGTCTATAAAAGGTAGAATCTGATACATAAATAATCTTCTTCTTCTGCTTCTCCATCTTCCTCGTCTTTTCACATTCATCTGTCCACTTGAATTTTGTTCCCTTCTTGAGTATATTGAAGAAATGCTTGCATTTGTCTGACGATCGCGAGATGAATCTTCCTAGCGAAGCCAAGAGCCCATTCAACTTCTGCATATCTTTTACAGTTGCTGGTGTTGGAATGTCACGAATTGCTTGTACTTTCTCTGGATCAACTTGTATTCCTTATTTTGACACAATATATCCTAAATTTTTTCCTGAAGCCACTCCAAAAACGCACTTTTCGGGATTCACCTTGATGTTAAAGTGTCGCATTTGATCGAAAATCTCCTTCAAGTCCTGAACATGGTTTTTAGCTTCTTTATTCTTGATTAACATGTCATTTACATACACCTCTAATGTTTTGTGGATCCACCTCGCAAACACTTTCTCCACCATTCTTTGATACGTTGGACCAGCATTTCGCTAACCGAAGGGCATCTTTGTATAGTAATATAACCCTCTTGGGGCAAAGAATGCGGTGTGCTCCTGATCTTCTTCAGCGAGAGGAATCTGGTTATAACCTTTATACCCTCTAATGAAGATATTCTATCATTTCTCGCTGCTGATTCGACCATTTGAGGAATATCTGGTAATGGAAAACTATCTTTAGGACAAGCTTTGTTTAATTCAGTAAAGCCTATGCAAATTCTTATCCCCTTATTTTTCTTTGGAACCACCACCGTATTTGCAATCCATTCCGGGTATTTTGCTTGCCTTATAATTCCTGCGCCAAGCATTTTCTGTAATTCTTCTTCTATTTGGGAATGGTATGTTCTTGCGATTTTTCTTATCCTTTGTTTAAATGGTGTTACATCCTTGTTAATTTCTAACTTATGACATGCAACTGATGGATCTATTCCAGGCATCTCATCCATACTCCATGCGAAGATGTCCTTATATTCTCGCAAGAGGTTTACGGTTCGCTCTTCCTCATCTGCATCCATTTTAGTTCCAATTTTCAGCATCTTAGGTTTTTCTTCACTTCCAATATTTACTTCCTTTGTTGGTTCTGCTGCGGTGTAGCTGGCCTCAGGTTCTCCCATTGGTGTTGATGTTTTCATAACTTTCACAGGTTTATCTCCTTCTTGCAAAATTTCGTTGGGTATTCCTTTTCCTTCTTTTGCTCTTATTATGTAAACTTTAAATTCTTCTTCTTTCTTTGTTTCTTTCGCCATTTTTCTGTGAGCTTTTCGCAGCTTTGCACGTCCTTCATAATTCTTCACTTCAATTTGATAGCATAGTTTCGCATGATAAGTATCTCCTATAATTTCTATAACTCCACTGGTCATAGGAAATTTGATGCATTGATGCAGTATTGATGCTACATCCTTGATTGCGTGTATCCATGGTCGCCCCAATATCATGTTATATGGTGATTCCTGATAGGTGTAGAATACACCGTATTTATTATCTAGAATTTATGCTTTCTTTGCTATTTTTCGTGTGAATTATGTATCTTATGTGTGAATTTGAGTTATTAGGTGCTTTGGAGTCGCACGGAGGAAAAGAAGGAGAAACTACTCATTCGGAGCGAAAAGGGAAAAAGGGTCATTTCACTGCGGGCGATATCGGGAGACGAGCCACGGTTAAAGGGTAACTCTCTCAGAGGAGCATTAAGAACAACCGGCGGATGTTAAGGGGTGACTACATGTTATAGGGTATCCACTGGGGTATCCCTTATCCAATGAGTGGGGTGGTTTGTATCCATTGGGTGTAACCATCCACCCAGAACTACAACCCTAAATCGAGAGAAGTCATTCATTTCAATCATTCTCACCTGAAACTAAGAACGGCTGCTACTGAAATTGAGAAGAAGAAAGAAATGGCTGCACAACAACAAGATATGGTCCAGAGTAGTGATGATTGATTCAAGAAGATGATTTGGGGCTGAAATTATTGCCGAGAAGCCAGATCGAGAAGTCAAATTAATGGAGATTCTGGTAAGATGGGTTTAATGTGATTTATGAATTGACAGTGGATATGTTTTGAATCTATGACGAAATCATGGAGGAAATTGGTGGTGTTCGTGAGCAGCAGAGTTAGGGTTCGAAGAATTGGGGTTATGCTGACTGAATCGAGATCCAAAGAGGGTGGTTAAATGGTTGATGATGGTGATGAATGTTACTGCTGTGATGTAGATTTAGAGCTCTGTGTATGATTTTTCTTGAAGATGAGCAGAGGAAAGCAGATGGAAAATCAATGATGGGTTTCTCTCAGATTTGAGAATGATCAGGGTATGAGAATTAGCTGCTACTGGTGATTACATTGGTAGTTGCAGCTGGTTATGTAGGTTGGTGGTATGGAGTTTTTTTTAACAGAGCTAGATGATTTGAAGTTGAGGATTAAAGAGAGTTGAGGGAGTTGATTTGAGAAAATCTACAGTTGCAAAAGCTTCAGGGAAGATTATTTTGCTGTGGATGAAGAATTGAGATTGAGCCATGAGTGTTGTGGCTGCAATTGAAGTGATGATGCTGCAAAAAAAAATGAGTTGAGTTGCAGCTGTTGCAGAATGCTCTGCATGAAGGAATGTATGAATGCTATGCAAATAGGCTTACAAGGAGGGGTGCTAGCTAGAATTGCAGATGGTGGTAAACATGGAACTGTGTGCTGTAGTCAAAGTCGTAGGTTCAAGGGAGGATTAATCCGATGTTGTTGATTGAACTATTAGTGAACTGAGAGTGCACAGGGGAGTCACAGTTGTGGTCTGTAGATGAATGCGTAGGTTATGTACGTGAATTGCAGGTTAAGAAGCGGAGCTTGGTACTGTAGATGGCATTGCAGGCAGAGTAGCAGCTGCAGTTGCTATGTTGATGTTGTACATGTGCAAGCTAGTTGCGTGCAGTGGAGAGTGCCAATGAGATGCTGTGAATGAAAGTGCGTGGATGGCATGGCAGTTTGTTGAGACTCAGATGAATTAGTAGCAGGGAAGTTTCAATGTGAATGAAGTTTGCTGGGAAGAATTATAGCTGAAATACAGCCTGGTTGAGGTGCCTGTGTTGGTGCAAAGGAATGACATCTGTGGGTTGCTGCTGCAATGGATTAGAGAATGGATGCGATATTGCGGTTAGAATGAATGGATGATCACACAGTAGAAAGGTGCAGCTGTATGTGACCAAGAAGCAACATCAGATGGAGTAGTTGGTACTGAAACTGGTTGGTGTTCAAAATGCATTGCAGGGAGCTGTAATGGAGATGCTAGAAGTGACACAGATGCACTGGACAGCTTATGGTGGTGCTAGCTTATTGCAGGTGTGAAGTTTTAGGCAAGTGGTGGTATGGATGAGAAGGGAGTGATAATTGGGATTGAATAGAAACTGGTGTTGCAGAATAGAAGGTGCTGGGCCATCTTGTCCGTGACTGAGCTATAGAAGCACATGGCCATCTTGGCCGTACTGCAACAACAATGGCTTAGACCAGTGCAAGACCAGTCAGCCAAGTTAGCCAGCTGACTCGGTTCTGACTAGACCTAGCTGACTCAGTGGTTCCTCCTCTGACCAGGTGACTAACGAAGACCGTTATCTTCACCGTTGACTTTGACGGTCAATGACGGAATATTCCGTCGAATATTCTTCCGACGGACAGAAATTTCAGGTTGCCGGCAGAGACTTTCGGTCTGGGTTAAGCCAATTCCGGAAAAAAACCCAGTTTTCCGGTGAGCGTTTTTGGGACAGATTTTCTACATGGGTTTCTCTCACTCGTGGGCCGGATGAATTTTCAACTAATGGATTTTGAAGACTTTGACCTATTTTTGGAAAGCAAAGGGCTATAAAAAGAGAGTTTCTACAACAAGGAAACAACGATTTATTCTATTCTTGGAGCTTTTTGCAGAGAACAACTTCTAGGGTTTGCTATCTTTTATGTTTCATCTTATTTCTTTAAATATTATGAGGATGAACTCCATGAATATGTGTAGCTAAATACATTAATTGGTTATGGGATAAAAGTTGATTTCTTCAAGCATGATTAGTTGATTCTATGAATTAGTTTTGTCTCAATTTTATTGTTTATGATTCATCGTTTTATTATCATATGATTTGAATGCTAGTTTGGTTGAGTCCGGAATCAATTGGATTTTTTTTCATCTCTATAGCTATATTAGGGTTTTAAATACGTAAAAGTTGTTATCTCTGATTTTTAGTAGCAACTTGTGGTTAATACTTGTAGTGATACATCTTTTTAATCGCATATGAATCATAACCTTTGTTAAAACGAATTAGTGCTTTTACACGTTTGTTTGCATCGATTAGTCTTATTTCATAGAACTTATTGCTCTTAGGGAGTTAAATCTAATTGTGCTTTTACACTTTAGGTTTCTTTTTAAGAAGATTTCACGATAGCATCTTTTAATGTTGTTTGTGATAAAATCAGGAAATAAACGGGATACTCTTGCGATCAAGATATCCTAGGACTTTTGATAATTGAGAGATTAAATACCAATTCTAATCATAGATGAAAAATACATGTTTGTGAATGATACTATCCCTTAACCAATATCTTCTCCTTATTGATTATTCCAACTATTTACTTTGCATTGTTTAATTTTATTACTTAGATAAAAACAAAAACACTCTTGGGTTATTTGGTTACATAAGAATCTGAAAATTGCATAACAACAATAGCCTCTCTGTGGATACGAACTCTTTCTTATCGAATACTATATTCATATTAGTTAAGTGAGGAAGTGAATTATATTTGTGTCGTCTGACAAGCGATCAATTCCACATCTACCACACATAATGTTACTTGTGTTTCAATCTCTCCTAGCGGAATTCGTACCACTATTTCGCCTTTAAGTTTTGTTATAGATTTTCCAAAGCCATGAATATTATAAGTTGAACAAGACATCTCTTCATCCTTGTATCCCATTTTCTTAAATGTATGATAAAATATTATATCTACAGAACTTCCTGGATCCACCAAAGTTCTATTTACAGCCCATTCTTCTGCAGATCTTGTTGATTTTTACTTTTTCATTCGCATAGTGGATACCGTGATTACCAAAGGAGATGTATGATTCAAATTTTCTCTTGGTATTTCTGCTGATGTGAATGTGATTTTCTGCTTTTCCCAATCCTTCAGAGGTGATACTTTCTCCACCGTCATAATTTTCATTCCTTCAAAATCTCGTTTATGGAATTGGTTGATCATCGTTTTTGTTATCGTATTACACTCTAACTTCCTGTATTTTTCCTTGGATTTAATCATTTTTCCTTCAACTATTTCACCAACTTGTTCGATCATCTTCTTAACTTGAATATTGATCTTTAATCTTGCTTTTTATACGATTTTTAACTTTATGTCCCTGTTTCTAGCGCCATTATGTAGTTGCAGGAATTCCTACACTACACCCCTCACAAGAATTCATAATAATCAACACATATTTGAAGATTAAGAACAACACTTTTATTGATTAATTCTCAGAAATATTACAAGAAATGAAAGAAATCAGGAATACAACCTCTCTCCTCAAAACTTTCTCTCTCCTCAAAACTTTCTTAATACTCTCAAATTCATTTCTCCCTTATGAGTCTATTAGTTCTCTTTATATAGGGTAAGTACATAGTGGATGATATCTAAGCTATCCTTTAATTTTGGATCTGACTCGCGATACTCTCGCAGTAGTTGTAATGTTAATTATCGTAGATGATATAATCTTCGCAGGATCGCCATGCTCTTCTCGTGTTTCAGTTACCATCATCTTTTATGTCATTCTTCGAGTCATTCTACGACACTCACAGTGTGTTGTTGAAGAACTCGCAGAAATGTTGTCTATAAATTTCGTAAGAGTATTACTGTGGCGATATTCTGATCCTACACTCCTACAATGAGATAGACGTTACAAGGGACCCTTGTATCAATACCACTGGGTATCTTTAGCTCATTTTTCAGTCTAATGATCAGATGTTCATAATCATCATTATCTAAGATCAACAACTAATTTTTTTCTTATAGTTTTGTTTTGATATCACTTTTGTGGTTTTTACTTCAGAATTGGGAATCCATTTGTAGGTGGATTTAGGATGAAGATATTGTTGCATATCCTATAAAACTACCCTTTTCCAAGTCGAAACATCAGAACTTGTCTTTCAATTGACAAAGACATACCTTTTCTTTTAGGGATATTTAACGTTTGATACCCATCAAATGTCCAACACCTAGCTTTGGTACCCAATATTTGAAATATTAAGGGTTGGTACCTTGACCAGTTGCGGACCGTGAAGTCAAACTGTCAACTTAACATTTTGTTTCTTAAATAATTAAAAATAATAATAAAGATTAATTATTTAACGTCGTTAAAGATAGTTAGCATTTTCTCACTACCATTTTCCACTTCTCCTTGAACCTGCAACTGCTATGTCATTGCTTTTCAACCAAAACTCAAGTGACCATTAGGAACCACTAACCATTGTTTCCATCTGAGCAAGAGACTAGAATTATTCTTTAGAACATTAATTCTGCTAAATGGATGAAAGCAAACCAGCAAACACATGGATTAATGAAATTACTAAAGATAAAATCAAGACTAATATTAATGTTTCAACTCAACTCATAGAGAATGTTAGAGAGATTATCTTGCCAAATCCATGTTATTGATGGAGTCTGTTATAGATTATCAGCAACAATATATTAACATCATCTAACCAATAACCCAATTGAAATCCACCTCCCACCACTAGCGCTTATTACATCGTGGAGGATGAAATCATAGATGAACTTCCCAATAATAAATGATTCCATCAACAGATCTAATGAAACAGACAAGTTAGCTTCTAAACAATTGAGTTGATTATCTTATCAGAACATAGAGATTCTGAAGAATCGATTTTGGGCTTTGAAAACCCTAAATTTTAAAACCATCTTCATTTGACTAATTTCTTGCTCCGATCTTCAAATTAATTCGAGAATCACAATCAGTATGTACTAAATTATATTACCCATCAATCGAATTTAGATCTGATATACCCTCAATTTTTACCTAATCATGGCCATGCATTGGAGCTGCGGAGAGACGGGAAAAATCGTTGAAGTGAAATTAAGAAATGAAAGTCCTTAAATTAATAGAATCCGTGGGACGCTTCATGTGTGATCAAAGACGAAAAGCAATGGGGTTTCATCTTTTTCCGTGGTATATATGAGAATAAACGAGAATGAGACTGAGATACTGCCATTTTAGAATGCTTTAATGGCAACCGTTTATGTTCGCGTCCAACATTCGCACGTGCATTTTGGATAACGGACATTATGACTTATTTAGCCATTGTTATAATTCATAAGGATAGTACAGTAATTACATATACTCTGTTACAGAAAAAATAATTTAGTTAAGTCAACAGTTTGACTTGACGGGTCAAGGTACCACCCTTAATATTCCAAATATTGGGTACCAAAGCTAGGTAGTTGGACATTTGTTGGGTACCAAACGTTAAATAACCATTTATTTTATTATTATTGTTCCTTTTAGAGAATACTCTTGTAGACTAGGGACATGAACTATTGTTAAAATAATTCTTTTGTATGAAATTCGAACAATAGTTATATGAGTTTCTATGAAGTACTTTTACCCAATTCGATTGATACAAAAGATAGAGCATCATGCATCTTACGAATTTTACATTTTCTTTGCAAATGACCTTTATTTCCATAAAAATAACAATGCTTATTAACATATAGAGTATAATTTTTCATGTTACATTATTTTGGACTTCTCGTTTTTCGATCTGTATTTTTCTCAATCTTTGGAGTTTTAATTTTTTGGTCACTTGATGAGGTACTTTCTTCATGAATCTCACTTGAAGACTTTGACATATATCATGACTTATAGTTTAGGTTAACTCAGTAGGCTTATCTTTAGAGATATCATGTTGTATGAAAGGACATGTAGCTTTTGACAAACTTTATCTCTTTGTTGTTGTTGGACGCTTCTATTCCTTCGTATCCCAATCCTCGTGATCATGATGAACTCTTCCTGTTTCCAACAAAGAGGATAAATTGTTTGTACTATCATTAAGCCTTTTTAACTTTGTAATTTATTCTTCTAATGCTTTAATTTTGTCATGAGCAGTGACAAGATCAGCCTCAAGAAGTTTTTCTTGAGAAAGAAGAAATACTTCCTTTTCTTCAAACATTAGATGTTGAGAATTAATCCTTGCTTCAGTTTAAACAAGTTTCTTTTTCAACTAATATTGTTTTCTGCGGAGGTTTTCATAATCAAGGGATTTTGAGTTCAAATTATCTCTGCAGTCTTTAAGATGATATTGAGTGTTCTGAAATCCATTATGATACCCATAAAAAACTTTTTTTAGTTTCTAGTTTTCTCTGCATGTAGTTGCAGAATAACCTACAACTACACCCTCAATAGAATTAGTAAAAACTCAAGAAGTTCTTGATGATGAATAAAAATTTTCTTATTAATGTTCTCAATTGATTACAAAGAAGTATCTAAATGGAATTAGAATAGTTACAACTTTCTCTATTCTCTTTCCTAAGATATTTTCTAACACTCACTAAAAGAACCTCTCGAATTTTACATTTGAACTCCTATTTATAGTAAAACTTATACAACTGTATATGAATTGCGAAGTATCGCAACTCATACTCGCAAGATTACTCCATCCTCGCAAAACTTCATATTTCTCCGCGCTACTTCTATCATCGTATCATTTTATATCTCTTTTCTCCTTTATTTATTACGATACTCGTGAACTATTATCTTGCGATATTCAGTACCTACATCTTGCCTCTTCTCATGTAAATTCTACGAAGAAGAAATGATCGTGAGAACATAACCGTTACTTAGTCTTTTAAAACTTTGACACGTCTTTTGTAACCGTTCTTTTCTAGTTATTCCCTTATATAACTCCTTTATATTCTCTTCCTTTTTTTCTTCTTATTTCCGCAATTCTATCTTCTACTCATACTCTCTATTATTGTTTTCTCTGCAATTTTTTCTTCTGCTATATCTTCATGAGTTCTCCAAGGTAATTTCCTTCTATCTCCGCGCATTTCATTTGTTCTTTCTCTTTAATTTCTGTATAATTTGTTATCTGATTTTGGTTTATTTAAAGAAAATAACTCCTCGAGATGAAATCTCAACTAAAGAATCCAAGCCTTAATCCACGAAGAAGAAAATCTGAGAATCAAAAGGTAGTTAAAATACTTTGCCTTCTTTCCTGAACAATATATTGTTGCCTCAGTTTTTAATCTACATTTTGATTCACAGGTTGGCGAAAAACCAAACCCTAGTAAGAGATCTCGAATAACTAAACCCACACCATTAATTCTGATTGACGATTTCCTTCCTGAAGTTGATAAGGAATTTTCCTCTCCTCCTCGTGAAAATGCTTCTTCACATACTCCTGCCTCTACTCCATTACCTATCTTTCAATCTCCCATCAGTGTCAATTTATCAACACTTCTTCAAGATCAACCCTCACAGAATATTTCTTCAACTTCTTCTCTTGAAAAACAACCCTCGCAAAATATTTCTTCAACTTCTTCTTTTGAAAAACCTGTCTTGTCCCCAAATACTTTGAGTGCTATTTCTCCGGACAATTTGCAGCTTGCTCTTATTCCTTCAAATTCTTCTCCTCTTCCTCAGGAAATTCGAGATGGAATTTATTCAACTTTCCGAATGTTATCTGAGATTTTGACCAATACTGCGAAGTCTACTAATGTTCGTTCGCAATATGAGTTTTGCGAAGTTCTAAATAATTTTGTCAATCCAGACATTTCTTCTTCACGTCAATCTTTGGAAAAAGAAATTGAATTGCTCCGCCAATCTTTGAAATATTCTCAAGCAGAATGCGAGGATCTCCGTAAAGAAAATCATCATCTTCAGAATAATTCTCTCGACTGTGCGATTCTTCGCAAAAGAAATGATGAATTGAAAGGTATGATTACTATCTTCATATTTTCCCTTTTATTTACTTATATTCTTCATATGCTCGAAACATCCATTAAAACCCATTCCCCTTTATAGAATCCATCCAGAAATGTAGAAGATTGGTACTTCACCATGAATCAGATGCAACATAATATCGAACCAAGCATGAAAGCCTCTCAAACCAATTCTCCCATTTATCTAATCTTTACTCGTGTGCTCTTGACAACTCTGACGCTCTTTTTCAAGAGAATACTCAACTGATATATGATCGAAATTTTTTGAATGATGATATATCTCAACTTTTTTCTTCCTTAACTAAAGCTAATTTGAGAATAGAAACCTTATTAGAAGAGAACAAAACCTTATCAGAAGAGAAATGTTCGTTTTTGAATACAATGATTGTTTCTTTGCAAGAATTAAAAACTCTTCAAAATAAATGTTGCGATCAAGAAAATCTTCTTTCTATGTTGAAAGGTGAACTTGAGGAATTAAAGAAGTCTTCAGATGCTGAAAAGAAATTCTTTTGTTATTGAGAAGAATTCCCTTATTAATAAGAACATAGTCTTTAGTGCTAAGAAGAATCAACTTGAAGAAGATTATTCATCATTAAAAAGTCTTAATGCCAAACTTGCGAAGGATAAGAATTTTCTCCTTTCTAAAGATCAAAAGCTTCAATCTCGACTTAAAGGATTAGTTGGTGATGGTTTTGATAATGCGATGAATAAGATGAAGAACTGTTGTCTATCTTTAACTCAATCTCTTACTTCGCAAAGAGAAGGTAGTCATTAAAATTTGACTGCCTCTTGTATATCTTTTAAATTTCGTTATACTCGCAAATTTTATTCTTTGAACTTTGTTTTATTTGCAGAATCTGAGAACAACCTTCGTAATGCGAAAGCTGGATTAGAAGCCTCCTGTTCCGAGCTTCGTAAGAAGAATGCTTTGCTTTCTACCTGCTTAATCAACTCTCGGGACCGTGCTACTCGGAGATTCAACTATCTTGCTTATTCCAAAGATATCGAAGATACCAATCATCAAAAAGCTATACTTCGTGAAAGTCATCTGAAAGCTCAAGTCTTTACGAATAACGTTCTCTTATCAAGAGGCTTGCCTCCTGTGAAAATTACTCCTCTGAAGATATCTGACGATGAAGTTGCTCGTGAGCCTGATAGTGATTTTGATTATGAGAGTGATGATGAAGATCTTGATGATGAGAAAGAATCTATTCCTTAAGGAGATGTTTCTGTTGCATATTCTTCCAAGGATGATATCTCGCAAAAGTCGAAGGATGCTAATGACCCTACTGATCTTGAATATCCAGCACAGAATGTTGATGAAGCATGATAACATTCTTTTTTCAATTTATCATTGACTCTCCTGTCCTCCTTTCTTTTGAATTTCTTCCCTTAATTACTGTTGGTTTTCTTTTTGCGAACAATTCTATTTTTTAAGAAGTACATCTAATATTTTGCGAAGATGATTTATCCTTTATTTAATTAAATTTCCCCCATTTGATCATATGAAGAGAAATAATATATAACTCACAGATAAAGCTTAGTATCTCCTTTTCCCCCTATTATTTCTCTTTAAATGATTAAACGTTGTTTAAAGTATTAGAATATCTGCCTCAATTTATCTTACGAAGTTTCAACTTGTTACGATTGTAAATAAGAAATCCTCCCTTTTAAGTATAAAAATAAAATATATGAAATATCCTTAATAAGTATACTACATATACAATACTTTTGAAGAAGTATTAGAAGTACCAAATCCGTCAAATGAAGAGATATAATAAGTATTAGAAGTACTCGATCCACCAAATGAAGAGATATAAGAAGTATTAGAAGTACTCAATTCACCAAATGAAGAAATATAAGAAGTATTAGAAGTACTCAATTTACCAACTGAAGAAATATAAGAAGTATTAGAAGTACTCAATTCACCAACTGAAGAAATATAAGAAGTATTAGAAGTACTCAATTCACCCACTAAAGAAATATAAGAAGTATTCAATCTATGAATAATTACGTAACATATGACGAAGTATAATGATTATTTAACCTTCGCCAAATGAAATATCCGTTAAAGAAGTATAATGAATATGATATATTCTTGAAGAATTATAAGAAGTATTCAATCTTTTGGAGAAATATTCAATATATGGAGAAGTATAAGAAGTATGTAATTCTCGTAACATTTTACGAGTATGAACTTATCTGTATTTGATTGCTATCAAAATCGCATCTTTTGCTAAGTCTTCGTGACAATTATTTAATGATGTTATCTTCTTTGATAGGACTTTTTGTAAAAATTCTTCAATGATATTGACGAAGCTGTCTTCTCTTCAAATATTCATAATGTATATTCTTGTATAATTTCTTCAATGGTATTGACGAAGATGTCTTCTCTTCAAATCTTCATAATGTATATTCTTGTATAATTTCTTCAATGATATTGATGCAATGAATTTCATTAATTTCTGTGGTCTTATCATGCCTTCATAAGTAAAGGTCTTATTTTGCCACCTCTTTTGTAGTAAATTTTTGTATTTGCGATAATATGACAAGTCTGAACATTCTTGCGAATATACAACCTCGTGACATTATCGTCTTGCGATGAAATCGCAGGACGTTCTTACACTTTCATGCAAAAACCCATTGATCTCATCTTAACTTCTTTGTATAGTATTTTAGCCTCTTCAGGAATTGTTGCGACAATATGACAGGCCTAAATATTCTTGCGAACATAAAGCCCCATGACATTGCCGTCTTGCGATGAAATCGCAGGACGTCTCTACACTTTCATGTAGTGACCCATTGATCTCATCTTAACTTCTTTATTATGTTCTCATGAGTTCTTTATTCTTTTCTTTCTTTCTTTTCTTTTTTTTTTTTTTTTTTTTTTTTTTTAGAAGGCTGTGAGAACTTCATTTGTTGCACAAATATGACAAGCCTTTATGTTTTCGCAAACAAGAAGCCTCGTGACATTTGCGTCTTATAGCACGTATCAGCTCCCTAATGGAGGGTGCTGCCCTTTATCTTCCCCCTGATTGCCCCTTCAAGGAAGCGTACATCGACCATACAAGGTTAGCTCTTCCCATCCGGGTCTGCCAACAACAAGCTTTTGATCGCAACCTCTTATCCTTTTTGCCTATAGGGCTTATAGTTACGAGGTTGCACCCTATGGGGTATCTTTGGGCCAAGTGCATCATTTGCCAAGACTTGTCAAAAATGGCAGATGTGGTTCAACCTCACCCGGCACTCTTGACTCAACCGTGTACCTCGGAGCCTTGATCGTTTTCTGCACTTCTTGGGAAAGACAGTATGCCTTAGTCGCCCAACCTAAATCCTCTTACACCGCATTTTATATTGCGTAATGTCGCTAGATTAGGTGAGAATCCAAGGTGTCTAACCCGGATAGGTACCCCATTATTGGGTTGTACCCCAAAATTTTTACCATGTACTAAGGGCCCTTGGTGGTGTTCCGGTTACCCTTAGCCACGTTATAGGTACCCCCTTAAATGACGTACTTTAGAACTTTGCCTATTACGAAATATAGCTTCGCGAACTAGGGTGTACGCCACAAAGGTTTGCCTGTATAAAATTTTCTGCGGCTCTCTTTCTTTTTTTGGAGGTTGATCACAGATTGCGGTCTTTTATTCGCAAATTAATGAAATTTTAATCGGAATATAAATTCTGAAAATTCGTAACTTTTCCCAATTTCCTGCGAGCAAACAATATTCGTAAAAATTTTCATGAGTTTTATGGGTAATACCTTTTCAAATATAGCCTGTTCCAAGGTCTACCAAGCCTCAAACCCATGTCTCTCCCTTCTGGATCCATCAGCCGATAAGCTCCGCTTCCTACAACTTCTTTAACAACATATGGTCCATCCCATTTTGGTGCTAATTTTCCTCCATTTTCTTTTTGATATTTAGGTGTTTCTCGCATGACCAAATCACCTGGTTTATATTCACGTTCAATGACTCTCTTGTTGTATTCTCGAGCTAATCGTTCCTGATAAATCTTCATATGGTGCAACACCTTTTCTCTTTTTTTCTTCCAAATCATCCAATTCACTTAATATTACTCCCGCACTTAAATTTATTTCCCAAACTTCTTTCTTTGTTGTCGGAATTACAACCTCTGTGGGTAATACTGCTTCTACTCCATATGTTAGACAATAAGGAGACATTCCATTTGCTTCTCTTCTAGTTGTATTGTATGCCCAAACTGCGCTAGGTACTTGCTCGCACCACCCTTTGAGATGTCCTTCTAATTTCTTTTTGATTGTATCTGCGATTGTTTTATTTGTTGCTTCTGCTTGTCCATTAGCTTGTGGATATAACGGGGTTGACTTCCCACATTTTATCCTAAAAGCATTGAGTAACATCTCTATATTCTTCCCCTCAAATTATTTTCCATTATCAGATACTAGTTGTGCTGGAATCCCGTACCTGCAAATGAGGTTCTCAAATATGAATGTAAAAACATCTTTATCACGAATATGCTGTACTGATTTTACTTCCGCGAGCTTCGTGAAATAATCTGTTGCAACTATCAAGTATCGCCTTTGTCCAGATCCAGGTATAAATGGTCCAACAATATCCAAACCCCATTTACCAAAAGGCCAGCAGCTTGTTGAAGAAGTTAATGTGGCTCCTGGTGCATGAATTCTTTTACCATGTCGTTGACATTCCTTGCATCTTCGTACGAACAATTTTTTGCTCGTATGCATATAAGGCCAGTAATACCCTTGTATCTTTGCTCTATATGCTAGAGATCTTCCCCCGCTATGATTTCCAGCTTCTCCTCCATGTAACATCTTCAATATTTTTTCTCCTTCTTCACGAGTTAAGCACCTGAGAGGTGGTCCATTGAAAGACTTTCTATATAAAATTCCTTCTCGTAACTCATAGTTTGTTGCACGACTCTTTAATTTATGTGCTTCTAGTCATTCTGGATATTTCTCTGTTGCGAGATATGCATGAATTTCTTTTCTCCAATCTGCGATGTTGTTTGATAATTCTTTTTCTACTTCCATTGCAACAGCTTCCTCAATTTCTTTCTCTTTGTCCACTGATGGGTGTTGAATTGTCTATATTTGGATATTTCTTGTATTTGGATTTGTCATCATGCTTGGAATAAATTCAAAAGCATCTGCGAGACGATTATATTTTCTGGATATATGTCTCCATTTTAATTTTGGTATCTTCGCAGATAATTCTTCAACGAGTTTCTTGTATTTCTTCAAAGAAGATTCATTTGTGGTATATTCCCCTTTAATTTGACAAATCACTAACTGATACGTTGATATGTAGCACCCACATTCCGCAAACCAAATGGCATCTTCACATAACAATACAAACCCCTTGGAGCAAAAAAGGCAGTATGTTCTTGATCTTCTTCTGCGAGTGATATTTGATTATACCCTTTATATCCATCAAGTGAAGTGACTCTATCATGACCTGCAGCTGATTCCACCATTTGTGGTATATCTGGTAATGGAAAACTGTCTTTGGGACATGCCTTGTTTAGATCAGTGAAATCTATGCAAATTCTTATTCCTTTATTCTTTTTCGGAACAATGACCATATTCGCAATCCATTCTGGATATTTTTCTTCCCTTATGATCCCTGCATCCAACATCTTTTGTAACTCTTCTTCTATCTGTACATGATAATTTTGTGATATCTTCCTTATTCTTTGTTTGAATGGTCTTACATTTTTATCTATGTTCAATCTATGACACGCCACTGTTGGATCAATTCCTGGTATCTCATCTACACTTCCTGCGAAGATATCTTTATATTCTCGTAAAAGATCAATAGTTCTTTTTTCTTCTTCTTCATCCATCTTAGTTCCAATTCGCAAGAATAAAGGCTCCTCTTTACTTCCAATATTTATTTCTTTAGTTGGTTCAGCTGCAACATAACTTGGATTTTGCTCCCCCATAGGTGTTGGTTCTTTGATTATTTTTGCTGGTTCCCCTTCTTTTTCTGGAATCTCATTTGGTATACCTCTCCCTTCCTTTGCTCTTACTGTATACACTTGGAATTCTTCTTCCTTTTTTGTTTCCTTCGCAAGTTTCCTACGAAGCTGTTTCTTTCTTGCTCTTCCTCCGCATTGCATTACTTCAATTTGATAACAAAATTTTGCACTATCAAGATCTCCTTTTATTTCTTGTATTCCATTTGGTGTAGGAAATTTGATTTTCTGATGTAATGTTGAAGCAACAGCTTTTATTGCATGAATCCATGGCCTTCCTATCAACATGTTATATGGAGATTCCATATCTATCACACACAAGATTACATGTGTTTCGATTTCTCCCAGTAATATTTGCAGCGCGATTTCCCCTTTAGATTTTGTTGTAGATTTTCCTAATCCATGAATAAGACATTTTGAATTTGTGATTTCTTCATCTTTAATTCCCATCCCTTTAAGTGCATGATAGAATATGATATTAACAGAACTCCCTGTATCAACCAGAATTCGGTTTAATTTCCATTTTTCTACAGCTTTCTTATCTTCTAGCATTATTGCCAATGTGATCACCAATGGTGAAGTGTGGTTCAAGTCTTCATTTGGAATATCTGCTACTGAAAATGTGATTTTCTGCTTTTCCCATTCTTCTAAAGTTGTTATCTTTTCTTCCTCCATGATCTTTCTTCCTCTACAATCTCGCTTGTATATTTTTCCCTTCATATTACTATGAAATTCATCAATCATCGTCTTTGTGATCATATTACATTCTTCTTTTTTGCAATCTCCATCTACTGACTTCATTTGATCTTCAAATTTTCCACAATTCCCTCAAATTTAGGCTACCACAATTCTCAAGTCCCTGTTTCTAGCGCCAATTATGTAGTTGCAAAATAACCTACAACTACACCCTCAATAGAATTAGTAAAAACTCAAGAAGTTCTTGATGATGAATAACAATTTTCTTATTAATGTTCTCAATTGATTACAAAGAAGTATCTAAATGGAATTAGAATAGTTACAACTTTCTCTATTCTCTTTCCTAAGATATTTTCTAACACTCACTAAAAGAACCTCTCGAATTTTACATTTGAACTCCTATTTATAGTAAAACTTATACAGCTGTATATGAATTGCGAAGTATCGCAACTCATACTCGCAAGATTACTCCATCCTCGCAAAACTTCATATTTCTCCGCACTACTTCTATCATCGTATCATTTTATATCTCTTTTCTCCTTTATTTATTACGATACTCGTGAACTATTATCTTGCGATATTCAGTACCTACACTGCACAAATGAGTGAGGAAACCAATGGCATCTAAAGTAGAAGTTTTTTTTGTGGGTAAGGTATCTAATAGTGACGAGTATTCTTAAATATCTTCTTCTACATCTTTATCGATATCTGAATCACTGTCATTGGAGATTTCTTCCAAATTTTTTTCAAGATGAGTTTCCCAGTCATCAGAGTCTTTATTATCACAAAGATCTTCTTGCTCAATAGATTCACAAGAGATGGCTTTATCAGATATTGATTTCTCGTCAATGTCTTCTTTATCTTATTTCATGTTAACTGAATCACATATAAGTTCAACAGTAACCATTATTACTTAAATATTATAGGTTGGATGGATCGCATATAACACAAATTTTTAGATCTTTTCGTGTTTGCCTGCTCTAATACCAATCGAAAAGACGAGGGTACCCAAATACACCATAATATTTTTGTTTCAACCTATAAGTATGATACCAAGTGTAATCGTCTATGGAAAAATTTAAAACAATACGACAACTTGATATTCACTTGAAAATAGTTATGGTACTAGACCGATTGACTATAAGATCAATGTCAAGTGATTTGGATTAACGTGCAAGTGTTATTTACTTTATTATAATAAAACAATTATAATGTGGAAGTAAAGTAAATGACATATCAAGATTTTGTTAATGAGAAAACCGCAAATGCAGAATAACTCCGGGACCTAGTCCAGTTTTGGATACTCTCAGAATTAATCATTTATACAAAGAAAAAATGGAAACTTTGTATAGTTTAGACCAAGTAAACTACCCCTAGTTACTTAGTTCCCTCGGTATCCCCGTGTCTTCGAAATTTTTGTCACGCACGTGAATCTCAAGACAAAAGTCACTATATCGAGTTGCTTTACCAAGTAAAGTTTTATGTACTCAACTTATTTTGATCATATTCCAAACAGTAAAGGAACAAATATGTTTGGTAACCACTCTATTAAATCTTTAAGTAAACATATGTTGAGTCGTTGACAAAGGATCTTATGTTTAATATAATAAACTCTTGTGTCTGGTTAGATCAGTTTGAATCTGAATTATCGAAATAATCAAATTCTAGATTTGCAATCAAACAATATAGAACTCAAAGAGAAACTATGAAGTGATGCCGATTTTATCAATTAGATAATCACAAGTCTATTAAAGATAAACAAGATATAGTTGGATCCCATCTTATCAAGATGTGTGCACAAATTCACAAGATACAAATACTAATTGGATAAATATTCTCTGTCTTCAAATCTTCAATTGCCTTCATAATAACTTGCACAACACAAACTTGAATCCTCTGGTGATCAATCACGCAAATAATGGAATCTATTAACAATGGGATTATCACAAGATATCTTTAGTTCTAAAAACGTTTCAAAAGATCCCGTCGACACTTTGATCTTGTTTGAGTGACCATTATGTTAGAAGAGAAGGATCCCAAGAATAATCAAACTAGGTGCAATCAAAGTTTCAACAATTGTTAGTCAATCAAATCAATAATCTAAAACTAAAATAACAATGTAATTATTTAGTTTCCCACCAATGGTACTCGAAGAGTATCTTGATCCCACAAAAATATTTAAACGAGCGGTCATAAGAGATTTCGCCTAATTAGGATACTTTCCTATCCGGATAGACGCCTCCACCAAAAACAACACAAATGAAGTTTGCATGGCTCTTAGGATAGTTTGCAAGAAATGCGAACTCAAGTTTTTATAGACCAAGGTTGTTTAGACAACAAGGAAATCCCAAAACTGAAAATATTCTCCATATATACAATAAAGTACCTAATTTCAGTTTTTCTATTTCCAATAATGTCAAACAATATATCTGAAATCTCGCTTAAATAATTTCTATTGTTTGTATATCACATTAACTAATAATCCTTTTCTAGAGTATATGCTTTAATTGCTGGTAATTAAAACATATAAATCGAAAATCATAATTAAATGCTTTTTAATATTTCGTTTTGGGATCACCTTGAGCATCAAGGAATATCTTTGAACAATTAATGATAAGAGTTATGCACATGTTCAAATAATGTCGACATCTAAAAATTTCTTATCTTGGAAAACCTAATTCCAAGTTCACACACAACAAAAAGAAATATGTGAATATTGGAAACTCGGTTTTGCTCTTGGGACCGGTTCTACCATGACTCCCAAACTAAGTTAGGATCAGTTATACCATGACTCTCAATACAAGCTATGACCGGTTATACCTTGATTTCCAAAACTAGTTAGGATCGGTTATACCATGTCACTAGATATATGTTATGACCAATACCTTGTCTCCCAATACTAGTTAGTATCAGTTATACCTTGTCACACAATATAGGCTATTATTGGTTCTACCTTGATTCTCAACATAAGTTAATATCGGTTATACCTTGTCATCTTGTAATTTTCATCCAAATAGTCTTCAATGAAAACCGTACCAACACACTTATGATTTCCATTTCGATTGATTAGTTGTGTGAGATCGACATCGCTTTATAGTTTTTCTTTGAGATCTAAATTGATTGATTGCAAACCTAGAATTTGATTATTTCGGTAATTAATATTTAGATTTATCTAACTAGACAAAGGAGTTTATTAGATTAAATAGAAGAGCCTTTGTCAACGACTTAACAATATCTTCTAGCAAGATTGATTAGAGTGGTTACCAAACAGGTTCTTCATTTGCGGTTTGGAATACGATCCAAAGGACTTGCTATTCACGTGCGTGACTCTAAAAGTCGAAGGCGCAAGGATACTGACGAAACTAAGTAGCTAGGGGTAGTCTGCTTGGTCTCAACTGTACGAATTTGGTATTATATTTTGTATAGAGGCTTAATTCTGAGAGTATTCAAAACTGGACTAGGTCCCGTGGTTTTTATGCATTTGTGGTTTCCCCGTTAACAAAATATTGTTGTGTCATTTACTTTACTATTCTGTAAATATATTTTATTTATATAATTTAAAGTAAATTTCACTTGTGCGTTAATTCCGTAACACTTGTGTTGATGTTGGATTTTCAACAAGGGCTAAAATTGTAAAATCGGATACTACATATTTCTGACCCGACTTCAGGAACGCATGTAACGATTCATGTTTTATGATCTGTGAACCATTTCACGATCTCTGACTGAGTGAGCGTTCCTCTCAGAGCTATGATGAATATATTTCTCAAAAGGCCTCCCCGGCTGAGCGTTCGATGCCTTACAACATTTCATCATCACCTCTACGTAGAATCGAATGATTGGGCGGTTCTCTGGACATAATTGTTTATCAGAGAGCTTAACGCCTTCTAGACGTCACACCACTCGTTGTTCCCTGACTACATAGAGATACCCACTTCTACATAGAATCTTAATGATTGGGCGGTTCTTTAGACATAATTATTTGTTAGAGAGATGAACGCCTTCAGGACGTCATGATGCATGTTGTTCCCTGACTATGTAGAGATACCATGTATAGAATCTTGATGATTAGGCGGTTCTCTAGACATAATTATTTGTTAGAGAGTTGAACGCCTTCAGGACGTCACGACGTCACGACGTTCGTTGTTCCCTGACTATACACCCCTCACAATGATTATGATGCTTCAACTATCTCATATCTCGATTCTCCACATAGATTAACTCTAGTGTCATCCGCCAACTGAATTCCTAGAAAATAATCTATTATATCTCATTACTATGTTCCATGGCTATCCCCGTCTTGATTCCATGGATTAGAAATAGATAACCACTTTATCTCATTACTCCGTTCCTTGAATTCCCAACTGAATTCCATGGATTAGTAATAGATATTCAATTCATTTTATTACTCCGTTTCATGAATCATTCTCAGCTGAATTTCATGAATTAGTAATAAATATTCAACAGTCGGGCGTCTAGACTATCACCAAGTAAGCCCCAAGAACACGGTGCAAGTGTACTCAACGATGATACACGAACAAGCACCCAAATGCACGAACGTGCATTCAAAAATATGGACAAACGAGGAAACACACGCAAAATAGGAGAGAGAAAATAATAATAAAAAATAAAAGAGGCTCATAGGGACCGGGCCCACCGGCCGGCCGGTCATGCTGCCGTGGCCGGTCCTGCACGCCGCCTCCTTTATTTTTATTATTTTATTATTTTCATGATCTCATGAAGAGTCCTTCATTCGAGCAACTTTCCTTGTTTGAGCAAAACTCACAGTTTCTCCATATTTTCCTTCAAAGATGAACAATAATAAAAACTGGGGAAGGTGTCACTGGACTGGGCTACCTAGCCGGCCGGCCATGCCCTAGCCATGGACGGTCCCACACCTTGCAATCCCTTGTTTTCATAATTATTATTTCCCTCATCTCATGAAACTCCTCCGTTTGAGAAAAAACCCCGATTTCTTCATATTTTCTCAAATATTGCTCAAACGATGAAAAACCCAAAAAGTTAAATGGTCACATGACCGACTAGGCTATTCACAATTTTTTTTAAATATTATTATTTCAATTTTCTTAAAATATTGATTAAACAAGCAAATTTCTACTTGCTCAATCGAGCAAAATCAAGAATTTCAGTCAAAGATCAAACTCTTCTGAAAATCCAAAATATTGCTCAAACGTGCATCAGAAAATATCAAAACTCTCAGGACTGAGGCACGGACATTATGGTGACACAGACATACTTCCTTGACCGACCAAGGCCGGCCCTAAGGCTTGCAAAGAGCCGGTCCCACACATCTTTATAATTCTGACCTAATTTGCTCAATTGCTGATATTGGGTCCAAACTATTTCCAACCAACCTGGAATTTGCTCAAACGACCATCAACTGGTCCCACAACCACCAAGGGCCGGTCTCATGCCCTCTTGGTCGGTCCCTCACTTATCCATAATTAGGTTTTGTTACAAAGGACTTTTGGTACATGCTCACACCTGGGCACTGCATGGTCATCCATCATACCATGTAGCCGGTCCCTCCTTCACTCAGTGATTGATTTTCAATAAATCACCAACTGATCAGTAATAGATCAAAATTGAGGTTTTGAAATAAATGCTCTGTAAATCGTCATTTTGAGCAAGTTTAAACACTAATAATTTTATGTTGATCTAGCAATCAACATCATAATTAATTATATAATATTCGGTCCAGCTACCAATATTTTAATTAATATTTTATTGAGTCACATTACCAATAATTCATCGAATGAGAAATACTTGCTCAAATGCTCAAAAATTTATCTAACTATCAATATTCAGTAATTTATCGAGCGAGCAATACTTGCTCAAATGCTCAAATATTAATTCAACTATCAATATTCAGTAATTCACCATACGAGCAATATTTCCTCAGACTATCAATATTTCAACTATCAACATCATTCATTCGAGAACTATACGTCCCAGTAAATATGTTCAATTCATGAATCCTAGAGCATCCGAAAATCATGCTCGACTGAAAAATACTTAGACCCATTGTCCAATCAAGTCAACGACTAACTAATCTAATACACGTCTTCTTTGGAGACTCCACGTTCGTGAGAAATCAATCACGTCACATGGGGGATATTAATTAGGGATTTGGTATGGCGACCTACAACACGTGTGTTCATACACGATGAGAAATGTGAGTAAGTCATGCAAGCAGTTGAGGAAGTTAGAAAAGTTGTGGGTGGCCAATCAACTAAGTCTCCGCACAACCTGGAACTGGTTAAACCACGATTTCCCACTTTCCCACTATTTCACTCAAGCAACCGTCACACTTATTGGAGATCAATGTGTCTACTATTCTGGAAATATGGATAAGTCTCTGAATCCATGTTGAAGTACATACAATTTTTCGAGTAATCACTCTCAAGAATTCCATCAATTGCCCAGAACTTATTAGAACTCAACAGTTAACAAAAAACTTGTAGAAACCCACAATACATTCACAATCCTTGATCATTATTGATCTCACACAATTCTCAGCTTCCCTCATACAGATCAACCCTCTTCCCAATTTGTGATCGAATTGACTCTGGAATGGCCATTGTCTTGGTTTAGGCCGGAGTCTTACAGATTGATTTCTCGAACTCAAAGCACTCCTGTGCAGTGCATCTATTTGAGGTTAAGCTTTGATCGGTTGAGGTGTCTCGCCGCATGGTCGTCTCTTTACTTTCCTAAAAAACCAGCGAATCATTTTTCCCATCCACAACTTGATATTGATCCTATAGAGTTTCAGTTATTACCGAACTTATTATCAAGTGCACACTTTGTTGTCGTATCGTCTCGATCTTGTATCCATAGTAAATCACACAAATGACCTTATTGTTGTATTGTCTCGATCTCATATCCATAGACGATCACATGAAAAACTGAATTTGTCGTATTGTCTCGACTCTATCCATAGACGATCACATTCGGTAGAGGACTTATAGGTTTCTAAATAAAATATTGTGGTGTATTTGGGTACCCTCGCCTGTTCACATATAATACGGAAAAGGAAAAACACAAGACACCAGAATTTTTGTTAACGAGGAAACTACAACTGCAGAAAAATCCCGGGACCGCGTCCAGATCTCAAAGTTGCAAAGCATGTTATTAGTAAATTCTGATTTATAACCAGAGTTTTTGTCTTCAGACCATGAGAATTCTAAGATCTTATTGCAAGATGGAAAGATGTGATCATGGCCAGCTAAATTTCCCACTGGACAAGAAAGCGATGAAAGACGGGCATCCTTTCTGCTACTTGATGCATGTCGTTAATGCAACAAATTATTAAAGATATTTCCACTAATTAACTAGTAATATAGCGGTAGTAAGATATCGTTCCCACAGAGAGTTGTGTAATTGATAGGTTATTTGTATTAGAAAAATAAAATAAAAGACAAAGGGGGGTTTGTTTGTAAGATAAATGTAAAGACAATAATAAAGAAAATAGATGATTAAGGAATCCTTCGCTGTTTCCAAGTGATTACTGGATTAGAATACTTATTTATCTTCCGTTAGAACCATTCATCACCGACCGTAGAATAGTAGGTACACTTAGCTATCCCCAAAACTCCTTGTATCACCGGATAACATGTACTCTTAGTCACCATATTCTATCCAACTGATCCGCCTTGAGGTACGCTTACAAGGTGTAACTCGATCAAACGCGTTAGGTTTTGTGAATTTAGGTTTGATTCCAGCAGTTAAACTCAGTACGCTCGGTTCACTTACTGATGTTGTTTCCACACACGATTGCTTTACAGAATCCCTCTGCAAGGTCTCATATTTTCTACTTGTGTAGGAGATGCACGACAATTACAGATCGTTCAACTCTCTACTAGCAATAGAATGATCAATAGACTAATCTAGTTGTGCACCCAAACCAATCTAAGAGTCAATCATAAACCCTAGATATAATGAAAACAAACTATGATGATTAAAACCTCAAATAGACTTGTATTATTAATAAAACTTCACGCATAGAACATTGAATTCATCCTTAATCAACAAAGGATTTAGCTACTCATCTTACAACGAAAATGAATAATGGTGGTTTTCCCCTAAAGGGGTAAACCCTAGGTTTTGATATAGAACTTATGATATGAGATGATCGATATATCCTCTTTCGAAGGCCTAATACCTATTTATATAGGTTTACATTGCTTGGCCATCAAGTATCTAGTTCGGTTCAAGAACCCGACCCAAAATAACAAAATAACGACCCCAAACGTGCCCTTAGGCCTTCCAAGGTGTGCATACACGTTTTCATACTTGTTCAGTATGCGTACCTAAAATTCTAGCAAATATTTTCGGAACTTAGGTGTAGTTGTAGGAATTCCTACACTACACCCCTCACAAGAATCCACAATTATCAACACATATTTGAAGATTAAAAACAACACTTTATTGATTAATTCTCAGAAATGTTACAAGAAATGGAAGAAATCAAGAATACAATCGCTCATAAGAACTTTTTCTCTCCTTAAAACTTTCTCCAGACTCTAAAAATGATCTCTCCTTTTTTGAGTCTATTAATTCTCTTTATATAGGGTAGTTACATAGTGGATGATAACTAAGCTATCCCTTATTTTCGGATCTGACTCGTGATACTCTCGCAGTAGTTGTAATGTTAACCCTCGTAGACGTTTGTAATCTTCGCAGCATCATCACTCTTTTCTCATGTTTCTGTTATCGTCATCCACTACTGTAGATGGTGGATTTTCGACAAAGGATAAAATCGTAAACCCATAATTATACAAACTTCTGATCCAGCAATCAGATGCAAAAATTGAGACACGGGTCTCCCATCGAATCCTCTGATTGAGAATACTTCTCTCAGAATACATACAGATGTGTAGTCTTACGACTGGACAACGGAATATATGTATTGAGACACGGGTCTCTCATCGAATTCTATGATCGAGAATACTTTCTCTCAGATTACATGTAGATATGTAGTCTCACAGCTGGACAATGGCATATCTCATGAATACTGAACACTTCAGTAATTATTTCTATATAGTATCACGGGATGGACGACTCCTAGATAGCTTGATCTGCTAGTATAAAGCGATAACGTCTTCAGGATACAAACAACAAGTTTACCCTGACTATATAAAGGATATGAAGCTCTGGAAAGCTCATATCAGAATAATTAATGCTCTTAGACAGCCTTCTCTGCTAGTATAAAGTCATAAATTAATTATTCCTAAATTCTTGGATTCATCCGCAGAATTTCTAAAAATATTCATATATTTTCGTTGATATTTCATTACGCAAACCATGGTTCTTCCCAGCAGAAACCCATGGGTTAGTAATAAATATTCGACGCACGGGTATCAGAACTACCTTTGAGCGAGCCATGTCTCAAACTAAATTCTTGGATTCATCCGCAGAATTTCTGAAAATATTCAAATATTTTCGCTGATATTTCATTACGTAAACCATGGTTCTTCCAAGTAGAAATCCATGAGTTAGTAATAAATATTCAATGCACGGGCATCAGAGTTACCTTCTGAGTACGCCCCATTTCAAATGGTGCAAGTGTATTCAACAATGATACATTAACAACCACCGCACGAACGAGTATTTCAAAATACGATGAAACGATGAACCTATGCAAAATAGGATGAAAAATAACAAATAAATAAAAATTGACCAAAGCGCTATGAGCATGGACAGACTGACCAGCCGACCATGCCGTGGTCAATCCCACGCCAGTTTCATATTTTATCATATTTTTGTTGTTTTCTCCTAGTTTATGAAAACCTTTCATTTGAACGAATATCCTTTGTTTTGAGGAAACTCCTCAATTCCATGGTGCTTCCTTCGCACAGAGGAAATAATATAAAATTAGGGAAAACGTGATGGGGCATGACCATTGGCCAACCGGCCATGCCTTGGTCCCATCCGGCCCCACACCTCATGGTTCCTCATTATTTTATTATTATTTCCCTAATTTCATGAAAACTCCTTAATCTCATGATATTTCCTTGGTCCCATGAAAAATAATAAAAATTAGGGAAACCCGTGTGCACGAGCCATGGTCGGTCGGCCGAACCCTAGACGTCTCACACGTCCCGCTTTTATTAGCATATTTTTCATGTTTTCATAATCCCATGAAAATTCCTTGATTTCATGATATTTCCCTCAAATTATGAAAATTCCTTCAAATCATGAAATAATGCATAAAATAGGGAAAACGCATGGGACCGGGCCCTAGCCGGCCAGTCATGCTCCAAGCCGGTCCCACACGCCCACACGTCCCTTATTTTATTATTTATGATTTTTTATGTTTCCCTCATCTCATGTAAACTCTTTAATTTTAGCAAAACTCTTTAATTTTAGCAAAACTCCTTCGTTTTATCATATTTCCCTAAAATCATGAAAAATATTACAAAATTATGGAAAACGTGTGGGATGGCTCTCTTGGATAGCCAGCCTTGCCCACGGTCATGATTGGTCCCACACTCCATAATATTTTCAATTTTTCATTATTTTCCTTCATCCGATGAAGTTTTGACGGTTTTATCAAAAACCCTAATTTTGTCATATTTTCTCAAATGGTCGCTCAAACGAGCATCGGAAAATATCAAAATTCTCAGGACTGAAACACGGATGTCTCAACGATGAAATCATGTTACCTTGACCGACTAGGGTTAGCTTTTTGGCTCACAATGAGTCAGCCCACGTGTTTCTAACAATATGACCTAATTTGCACAATTGCGCGTATTGGGTCCTAAACTCTCCGAATAATTTCATAATTTGACGGAGCGATCATCATTTGATCCCGTGACCACCCAGGGCCGGTTTCATGACCCCTTGGTCGGTCCCTCACCTTTTCATAATTAATTAGGTTTTATCACTTAATGTTGAACCCAGCAGTAATTCAGCAAATGATTAAACCAGCATTTAATCATTCTTTCAGCAACTCACCAACTCTTCAAAGAGGTATTGGTTTTTGCTCACGTGAGCATATGAGAATTTCATGGTCGATCCATGGCCCCATGAAGCCGGTTCTCCTCATTCCATGGTTAAGTTTCAAATAAACCATCAATTGGTCATCAATTGATCAAATTAGGGTTTCTGAATCCAAGGATCATGATTCCAGATTCAAAGACTAATAATTTTGCAATGATCTCATGATCAATATTCTTATTAATTATGCTTGGTTCAATTACCAACGCTTTAATTAATATTTTATTTTGGTCACGCTACCAATAATTCATCAGACGAGCAACACTTGCTCAGATGAGCAATATTTACTTAAATCAACGAATATTAGAACTATCAATATTAAATAAATTATCGAGAAACACTTGCTCTCCTCAACGTGAGGATCCTATCACTGTCTTAGCAGACGTGTTCAATTCATGAGTTGTAGAACATTTCACAAAATCTTGTTTAACTCAGAAAATACGTGGACTCATTGTCCCACGAAGTCATGAAATCAACAACTGACTAAATTAACCACGAGACATAAATCGTGTCACTTGGGGGGATATCAACTAGGGTTTTGGTCTGGCGGTCTACGGCACGTGTGTTCAAACATACGATGGAATGTGAGCAAGTCGTGCAGTCAGTTGAAGGAATCAGCAAAATAGTGGGTGGAAAATTAACCAAGTCTCCTCACGATGAGTAATTGGTTTAACACGATTTCCCACCTCCCCACTCTTTGATTCCAGCAAACTGTCACACTTCATGGGATCATGGTGTTTTCATCTCCGGCATTATATAATGTCTCTGAATCCTGATTAAGAGAAAAAGATTCGAAGAGTTTTCAAACATTCGAACTACAACCCTCTGAACGAGCAATTTCTCACCAAAGTTCATACAAACGCTCTTTTATCTACACGAACTCACAAAAATTACTCTCAATCAGGCAAGATTTAATCATTCAGAACATTTTCACGCTGAAATTACAACACACCTATAATCTCAGATCATCATTGATCTCACACATTTCTCAGCTTCCCTCATACAGATCAACCCATCCTCTCTTGTGACCGAATTTACTCTGGAACGGCCATTATCTTGGTTTAGGCCGGAGTACTACAGATTGGTCTCTCGAACTTAAAGCACCCCATTCATAACGGTGCATCTGTGTGAGGTTGAACATTTCGCTCGGTTCAAGGAATCTCCTCCGCACAGTCGTCCTCAATTCTGCAAAAAACAGCAAATTGTTTTTCCCTAGCTACAGATTGGCGACCACAGTGGGAGATCATTATCTCGGTTACAATCTCAATTCTCACAAGGATGGTCGGTCTTAGGTATGCCAATCCGGGTTCAAAACCCGATCCTAATATTGCATGCTTTAGTACGCCACTCAATCAAGCATTGATGCTCCAGTGATTACCCCTGCAAGTGACGGCACTGGTGCCATCAACAATCCACTCTTCGTTTGATATCCTGAAGAAACCAAAGGAAATCAACCTACCATAGTTGATTTCATAAAGGTTCAGACTGACGTAGCTGCAGCACAGAAAGATTTGTGTGCTCATCTAAAAACTCCCATAAACAAGCTTGCATCTGAATGAACTCAACCTCAACGTGAGAAAGGAAAAGCTAAAGAAACATCTTCAACTGCTGATCCGGAAATCTTTCCAATCCATGTTGTGCATGATGAAGAATTCCGCAAAGCTGCAGATGACTTTCCAGCAATGGAACCTGTAATTTTTATCACTCATGAAGACCTGGAGCACTTTTGAGGATCGAGGAAAAGACAAGGCATCATCTGTCCATCTTCACCAACCTTCATATCCTGCTTCCATACATAGGATTCCTCTTCCAAATAATTATTGGGCGAACACGAGCACAACATGTCGTCCGTCTGAAGGATTTTTCAAAGTATCTGATAGGCAGAGCATACACCTGGTAAAAAAATATCGCACCGGGAAGTATCACCGATTGGAGAAAGATGATTAATGTTTTCTACAGAAAATAGTTCTCCGTGTAAGAGCAAATCACTCTCTCTGATCTAGGAAGGATGTTTCAAAGGAACAACGAACATCCTGATGATTATGTGAAAAGATTCAGAGTCTAAGCCCTGGATTGTCATGATCCAAATGTCACGGAGCAGGAGCTGGTAGATTTGTGCATTAATGGCATGCTCCCAGTTTACAGAGCTTTACTGGAAAATCTTCGGTTCCAGACTTTCTCAAAGCTCCACGAAGCCACGAAGAGATCAGCAACCACTGCACCTGCTCTGTTGGAAAGAACGAAATCCACAAAGGCTGAAGAAGCACGAGACACTCGAGGAAGTAGACGTCTAATCAACAAGCAGTACAACCTGCAGCCTTCCGCAAATGCTATCGCAGAAGGGATAAAATGGAAAGCTGAACTACATCGCAAGCATACTTCTTCCACCCCTTTGAAAGGCACAAAGGAAGGAAGACGTACATGCTCCTCCCAGCATGCAGAATATCCGGAGACACCTGATTTTCCCTGCTCTATTAAAGAAGTCATCGAAATCCTAGATGTCTAGATACAAGATGGTGCAATCAAGTTTCCACATGTCCAGAAAGAACCAACTAAAGAATACATGGAAATTCCTCGTTACTGCCACTTCCACAGGTTCGTCAATCATCCCACAAAGCAACTGCGCAGTTTTGAAACACATTTTCAAAGAGAAGGTTTATCCGCAATAGCTTCAACTGTGGACTGAAGGAGTACACAAGAATCCTCTCACAGTCAGAACCTTTACACTCTTTGGACAACCTATCAAAGAAGCAGTTCAAGACAAACATGAATTGTGTTATCTGTCGAAGGCACAAAGGAGAGACATGTTCACAGTACTGAACCACATCGTGTCAAGAAGTCCATCCCAAAAATACTTCTTGATCCTTCAGCCACATATCAAGAGATGTACGACTGGGTACTGCTTACCACAATCAATCTCAGAAGAAACGAATTTGGAAGGACGTTGATCGATGTTGACACCACCATCAACAACATTCCAGTGAAAACCATCGGATCCACATGCATCCCTCGGAAAGAAGATACTAATTCTCCATCTCAATCAGAGACCTCGAAGAAGTGCTCGGAAATACTCATGGCTACATCACTCTCAAAGTGAACATAAGTCCAACCTGGACAGAAACCAAGTTTCGCATAATCAGGAAGATCTAGGATATGACATGTCCTTCAGACGAGCGTAGGTCCATACTGAAAAGATGGATACTGACGAAGCATCTTTGGTTACACATCTCTCCAACGAACAAAGTTCTGATGCAGAAGGTTTGACGGATATTCCATCACCAGAGTACTTTGAGGAATTTCAAACTTCGACGAGGTTGAAGCAAGAACCTGCAAAAGATACATAGATATTCGTCAAGAGGTTCCACACTCAGGAAAGTCTCATTCATTTCATGTATATGTCGTTTATTTCCTCACATTCTATCCTAGCACGGGGACTCAATTCTGCTAGCAACTCTGCAAGATGTTATGAATGGTAGCTTCACCGGATTAGTATTTTACCAAGTGGTTGAATATGACATTTCTCCGAACTGAGCATTGAAATATTCATTACTGAGATGATGTCCAAGCATGGAAAAGAACACTTTGGGCGTTTCTCTAGAGCCTTGCAGGAGTTTCCATGTGCCTCAGAAAATCAGAAAGCTCTGATGTCTGCACAAGTGTTGAATCCCACTACCACAATGAAAGGGATGCTGAATCAACATAAGATACTCGGGGCTGAGACGATTAAGCCTAAGACATTCAAAGCTCGAAGGATATGACACTTCAATGCTAGAGCATCTAAGAAGTCTTCAAATTGTACTCCCAATCAAAGAGTACACCTTCGATAATGACGCCTCTGGATTCAGCATAAATACCTCGATGATGACATATTGATTCACCACCAACGCAACTGAAGTGCAACTAAATTACAATCGCTGAGTCTTCACTATCTCAATGACAAGACTTCTGAAGCAGATGCAATATCATTCACCCATGGATGGAACGAATTCCTTCAACATACGCTGGGGACTTGATCTTACGGGAGAAATCAGTTTTATTTCAATAAATGTTATCCACATAACAAGTTATTGCAACCAAATGTGATTCCATGAAACTTCATCAACGGGATCTCTCTACATCACAAGCTCCTGCATGACTGAGGAACTTCTTCTCTTCACCGATCACACCCAGAATGAAGGCTGATGATGCGATCCGCCGCAACATCGTCGGCTCACTGACGAATCCAGTTCACAGTAAAATCATATTGTTCAGGAGAATTCATGTTGAACACCCAGAACACCTTCATCTTAGAGATGCTCAACCCACCAAAAGGCTCACTGGATGGAGGAGCAACTACTATGTCTATAATCATAGTTCTATCCTTTTCGGTCTTTGAAGCAACTTCAACCGTGGTATCAGCGTCAATAATAACCTCTAAGGGAACACCAACCATGATCTCAACATCGACAAAGATCTCTGGAGCGTGATCATTCATGGTCTCAACACCAACAATGGTCTCAAGAGAAACATCCTCAAGGCTTTATCAACTAATCATTCTCTGAAGTAGTACACATGAAGCGGACTTCTCTAAGAACCAATGATTCATATCAATATGTATAGACCATGATAAAATGCTCACATTAAGTCTTCCCAAATCTGGCATGACTGGTGGGCATAATCCAAAGTCTTCTACAAGATGTTCTCGTCACCTCTACAGATGAGATACAACACACTTCAGGTCATGGGTTTGCAAAAAACGTGCCAATGGGTGAGTAATCGGACAATACTTCCTCAACAAAAGATGTTCGTCTGTGTCTCTTCAACAACATACCAAAAGGGCGCATTAATTGGACATACAAGCTGAAAGATATGGACTTTACCGTCAGGTCTACGAAACCTAAGAAATTTATACGGGATTACAAATTGCAAATGTGCACGCTTCGTTGGAGGACTTCTATAACTACAGATTGAGTGATTCTTCTATCATTTAATAACTCAGTCTCTTAGCTTCAAAAGTTGGGGTCAAGCATTGAATTCTGACGCCGTGTGAGGTTCCTACAGCTTCTAGAACATACTACATGCAAGAATTCATGGACGGGATTCATAACCTCTACAGTCGGTCGATGTCCACCAGGTCTTTTCGCTAAGTCCTTCATCAAGGTACCTCCAGCTTCCTGGTTAGCTTGGATACTTCGTCTTCTTCAACACAACATCACTAGTAAGGAAAGGAGAGTCACCCTAATATGCTTTCTTGATAACTTTAAGTCTTTCTCGGATCCACTTTAGATTGAAGCCAAGTTCTTCAGCATTCTTCAAGTTGTACTCCCAATCAAAGAGTAAATCTTGGGAAACAACATCTCTGGCTATAATCCGGATATCATCTATAACACGCAAGATGGCCTCTACTTGTTTCGTCAAGAAATAACTATGCCCTGGATCCCGAGTAACAACAAAGCGTCCATACATTTCCCACAGTTCCTTGTATATAGCAACATATCCGATGGGAACGCTAAAACCTCCAACAAGCTGGTGATATGGGAGTAACTCACTAAATTGAGGATCAAAGGAAATCCATGCAGCATGATACTTATACACTATCATCTAGTTCTCATTTACTGGAGCAGTGTCAGTGATCATAGAAACAACTTCAGGAGAAGTAACTTCTACTATTTCGGGTTTGGTTTCCACCGTCTGAGGAACAATTGGAGTTTCCACCACCTTCATGGTATCAGCGACCAGCACTTCATCATCCTGAGGCAAAGCTATGGAAGTCTTGTCACCAACAACTCCTGGATTTCCCAAATCATCATTATTGTATCCATGATTCCCAACTTCGTCATTCGGCACCTAATGCGAAGATTACATGGGATTAGAATGATTTAAACACTACACCAAATCAGAGATTTTGTTACACAAATATGTGTCACATCCTATTTATTATCACACTTATTAGTGTAATAAATATGGTGTTATTCTTTTGTTACACATTAGTGGTCACACTAATAAGTGTGACTTTAATTAATTTTCATCACACTAAAAAGTATGTCAAATCTCTTACATATATTAGTGTAACAAATTAGGCAGTAATTAAGAAAAATATATATTTATTTTTACTTTCCCCACCCTGTTTTGGATACATACACCGGCTTTCCCCAACCCAACTCATTGTTAGATTGCATGATATTACAAAAAATAGTGCCCAAAAAAATTAAAAGAAATTAAATTATTAAAAAGAAATTTGTTTCAACATCAACTGATATTCTCAACACACTCTTAAAACACTAAACAATAAAAACTACAAATGGTTATAAATTAAAACATTAATTTGTAACAAGATAAACAAAGTTTAATTTGTTAATTTATATTGCAACCCCTTCTTATGCCATACTACCCAACCACCAGTTACATAAGAAAATAGCTTATACCCACCAATCTGGATATTTCAAATTCTTGGAGTAGAACACTCGGCTGGTTTGACAAGCGAGAATTGCAGGCTCATCGAAGTATTGACACTCCTGATCCTATCCAGATTAACTACCACAAAATTGGAGTCGGGGCACATTTTACGTCCACTTTTTACCTTCTTTTTACCTTCACCAATCACAATAAAAAATTCCACGGTTTTCCTTTAGTCCACCTCCAGTATTTGCTTGATAATCCCATATCACTTGGTTATTTGATCAACTTGGCTTTCATCTCTCTTTTTTAACTCCTGTATGTGGTGACTGCCTCCATACAAACGCTGCTGTCTTGAATAACACGACTAATTTCTTATGAGAAAGGAGAAAAGGAAAACCCGTTTACACGGTAACTTAAATATTCTTTAGCTCCAGTAGGACCTTTGACATATCGCCACAATTCTGTATCCATCTTCTTTTCTTCCAACAACTAGCAAACAAATAAAAGAACAAAAATGGATCAACTCGACATAAAATCTACTATCTGATCTTGAAAACAGAGCAAGTAATTTCAATTCGTCATTTCATAACAGAATTGTATTTCGGAAAGAACGTGCAAATACCTTATTATGTAACCAGTCTATAAACTTTGTTTGCAGCTCAACTTCATCCATCTCATCACCCACAGATCTAGGTAGAACGTGATCAGAATAGTGGCTACAATTATAAATACCAAACAGTCAACTTCAATAAAAAATTAATTAAATCAATTTCATTTTGTTGGAGAAGTTCGAGTACATACGCATAATAGTCAGCAACACCTTCAATGTCACGTCGAAAAAGTATCCATCTTCATATTTGCACGAACTGAGCAGGAGTTAGTTTAACCGCTTTACCGTCTTCCTTCATGGGACCTTCATCACTGTACTCAGAGTCTTCCCCCCAACAAGCTTCCCAAGTCGCTTGGTGGTTTCCATCCCGTCTAAAACATTTTACCATTTACAAACATCAAACCA
Source organism: Papaver bracteatum (assembly GCA_023529315.1). Classification (NCBI taxonomy): domain Eukaryota; kingdom Viridiplantae; phylum Streptophyta; class Magnoliopsida; order Ranunculales; family Papaveraceae; genus Papaver; species Papaver bracteatum. The sequence continues at coordinate 123,659 of JAJJWX010003633.1, forward strand.
TTAAGCATTTTAAGTAGTAAAATGTTTTTAAAATCACAATATTAGCCAACTGATCATCGGCATCCCAAATTGATAATCAACTGAACTTACCAATTAATAACATAAGTACAAAGTATTGTACAAGGATCAAGGTATAGTGAACTAATCTAATAGACAACGAAGTAATAAACATGCTTCAAAATTTTACTACCAACGAACATGATATGAATTGCTATCAAACATGGGTGAGCTACTGAACTTACCTAACAAGACAAGTAGAAAGTGTTTCCTAATTAAAAATTAGATTAAAATCTGGCGCAAAAGACAACAGCAGATGACCTTAGAATACCCATGTTAAGATATGATATTTTATCTAACAGCACATGGCTAAGGGTACATATATGATAGATGTGTATAGTGGATCAGTATGTATACACCCAAATTCTTAATGGCCACATGACCGTATGGAGTCATTTAGGTTGGATCTTGTGAATTCATTAAACTTGTTAATTCCTAACCAATGAAAACTACCGTAGGAACCAACCTTGGCAGTCAAAGTGAAATGAAAATGAGCGCATGTGTCAGAAATATAAAATTGAAAAGGTTTGATTCAATCTATCAATTATAAACTATCCAAGTTATTAACAATCTCAACATGCAAGTTAACATCCAAAAATTTGTAGACAGAAGATAAAATTATGTATATATTTTTTTCAACAAATTACTCATTCTTGTAAGTACAGCCAAACAAAGATGGTGATTGATGTCTCTCAAGTATTTTGAAAGACAATAAAGTAAAATCTATTCATTGACACCCCATTCTCACATTGGATTTTTGTCAAACACGTTGTGGGCATGAATCGTTGTTGCCTGCCAAACACTAGGTCATAAAAATAGACAATCAAATCTACAAAAAAGATGAAGGAAATGTTTCAAAGCAGATCCATATCAACCAGAGAACATGTTTGTAAATGGTATGATGGTTTGATGTTTGTAAGCCTGTAAACATTTTCTAATTACAAATAGTAATAATTTGAAGAGAACTGCAAATCCTCAATAAGAGAAAACAGAACATATATCCATATCATCCAGGAAATACTAATACTAAAAATACTCTAGCTTATAATTAAAATTCGTTTTTATGATGAACAAAGTATATCCCTCACTTCTCATAACATCACAGCTTGTAAAGCTTACAATGGCCGACAACTGCAACAAGTTTGGATGCTAAAATCATTCCAATTAATGTTCATCAAATAATCCTATCTTCTTCATAGACAGAAATGAGTTTTGCCTGGATGTAATTCCATGGGTTCGGGTGGAGTTTTCAGTCAACTAACATAACAGCAAATCACAACAATGCCCTAATTGATTTCTTTGACTTAAGATATTTATTAGATGTCCCTAAGGATGGGATGGGTTATGATATGAATGTTCAATAGGTAGCCATAGGATTAGTCCTATGTTGCTCACATTGATAAGAAACACCAAATTGTTCATTTAAAAACAGACCACAACAATGAATCAACCCCAGAGTGTTTGCATAACAATAAAATCCCAAGAAATTATGCCCAAATTAACAAGTTAACTAATTGGCTGTGCATCATATAAATCGTCACCAAAAAGAGAAAAAGAGTATATTAATAAAGGAACCATAGTATTATCTCATCATACTGACCTGATGTGATTTCCTCAAAACGTACCAACTGTTTCTTTTAACCTGAAGATAAAAATTAGGGAAAAAATCAATTACATAGGCAGAGGAATAGTGAAGGATCGATTAGGGAAGAAAAACAACTATAATTAGATTAACAATAGTAATCTACAGAAAACCCTAACAACAATTTTTATTTACAATTAAACAAAATCCCAATCGTGTTAATAAGTTAGTGACAAATCGGGGTAGAATAGTACCGGAATCTCATTATTGTGGTAATTGAACTTTTGTCCCTCCTTTTGATGGGTCTTCATAAATATCCCTAACAAACTTTACAAATGTCCCTGATGGCATAATTGAAATTTTGTTTAAAAAAATTATTTTGATGATTTCCATTTTTAGCCCTATGTGTTTATAATTCATCTTCTTCTTCAATCGAGAAGAAACTTCATTCTTCTTCTCTATCGTCGCCACCACAAACCAAAGACCACCAACTCACGTTAGCATCTCCATCGTTCCCACCACCACCACTCTAATACAATATTACGAATAAGACGAGACACATCGACTTATAACTTATCTCTTTAATATCAGATCTAAAACATTTTTGTTTCTCTCTACAGCCGCCGCCACCACCACCTCTATCCTTACTACCACTTCCGTCGCCGCAAATGGATCCAAGTTAACTACTGAAATCCATTATCACTTCATTTTCAGCTTTGATTCCCCATATGATTTCGGTGAAAATTGATTAGCTATTAAGATCTAGATCGGATCATTTCTAATATTCTAATAATTGATTCATGTAGTGGTTGTCTTTTTATTCGATTTGTTATTTTCAGAAAATTGATTAGCTATTAAGATTCAGAACGGATCATTTCTAGTATGCTAATAATTGATTCAGGCCGTGGCTTTTCTTTTGACTTGATTAAAACAAGTGATGTAGATAATTAAGATATGTTGCATGTTAAATGGATTTTTAATGCGGAAAACTTAAAACGTGATATACCAACTATTTTTCTTCTGTAGGGTATCCTTGGAGGAAGGAAAAATTGGGGTACGTAGGCTTTAATTTTCATTTCATGACACTTAGAATTCATATTGTTCACTTGTACTAGTCGCCCAATCTGTGTTACAGTTTTCGGTGGTTCATGAAATTGGTTTATTACCTTCTTAGAATCATCAACACATTCTTAATAGGCATTTTGAATTTAACTTGCATGACCTTTTGCACAGATATTAGCACAAGAGTTCATGTGTCAGGTATGTAATACATTGATGTTTGTTGTTGTCATTTTGAATCCAATATCTTATGACCGATCTGCTCGGTACACCTTCAACCGAATCCATGACAAGAGTAAGTGCCTTCTCCCATTCAATGTTGCTTTGTATAAAAGCTAGTAAAAAGTGTGTTAGACTTCTCCATATTCTACTTTCAGTTTGTTTTGGATACACATTATTATGTTGCTCCTAGTGTTTTTCGTAAAACTTGTAACCATCACGATAGATGGCCATTACAGCCTATGAAGTAACTATCCCGGCCTTTTCTTTAGTGTTAATTTATAATTGACTTGTTGTTACTTTGATACTGATGTTAGCTTGTTATACCATGTGCAGATTCGAAACAAAAAGGCTAGAAGATATCTAAGTAATATGAGGAAGAAAACACCAGTCCCTTTCTCGCAGAAGTTTCATGATGCAGATCCGCTGGCTCTTCAATTACTTGAGCGGTTACTCGCTTTTGATCCGAAAGATCATCCATCAGCTGAAGATGTAATCAATAAATGTTGCAGTTCACTTTAGCAAATAAATCATATGTGTAAGTCATGAAGAGGATCTACTTTAGCTGAAGCAAAAGTGATATTGGATTAACTATGGTTGTTGATCCATATATTTTGGATCAACTATGGTTGTTGATCCAACTGCAATGGATAAACATCCACTGTCGATCCAAATGAGATTGGGTTTGAAGCTGGTATTGGATCTGTTGGTGTTTATGAAGCTACAGGTAATGAAATATGGTGGTTATCTCGGGTTGAAGAAGCAAGCGGTGATATTGGATCAACTATGGTTGTTGATCCATATATTTTGGATCAACTATGGTTGTTGATCCATCTATATGGGATCAACCACTGTTGTTGATCCTTTGAACTCATGTTTTGTAGTTTAAATCATGTAAATTTGTTCTAATGTTGAACTTGTGGTGCAATGGTAGCATGACTGACTCCATGTCAGATGATGCGTGTTTGACTCACGCCAAGTTCACTCCATTTTACATGGATAAATTATCATTATTGATCCAATTTTACATGGATCAACTTCCATTGTTGATCCACTAAAATTGGATCAACTTCTACTGTTGATCCTTTTTTCTTGGATAAACTAGATAAACTTCTACTGTTGATGGTTTTGTTGGTGGATCTCAAACTGCAGCTATGAAGTGGTAGCATTTTTCCATCAAAGATGGATAAACATCCATTGTTGATCCAACGCAATGGATAAATTCTATTGTTGATCCAACTGCAATGGATAAACATCCATTGTTTGATCCAACCGAAATGGATCAACTACTTTTTGTTGATACAAAAAAATTTGAACCACCTGTGGTGATGGTGGTGGCGGAATGAGGCGATTTAATTCGTGGTGGTGGTGGCTGACAGATGACTAGTTGTGGTGTAATGGTGGCGGTAAAGGAGTGGTGGTGGAAAATTAGTGGTGCTGGCGGTTGGTAGGTGGTGGTTGTTGAACGGTGGTGGTGGTGGAATGGTAGTTGAATGTTGGTGGTGGTGGTGCTAGTGGTGGTGGTGAAGTGGTAGAGGAAGAAATTTGTTATATTTTAAAAAAAATAAAAATATTATATGAGTGAGGGTATTAAGGTAATCTAATATTAAATGGATAAGGTTATAAAAAAGGAGGGACATATTTATTGTTGCATAAGGATATATTTGTAGGAAGTTAAAAGTAGGGACATATAATTAATATACCCCTCATGATTTGATGAAGAACATAAGATCGGTACAACCATTCAGAAGAAATCAAAATAAAATAAAATTGAATGGAAGTATCGAATGCATCCTATTCTGTAGATGAATAGCGGAGATTACAAAGAAGTACTCAAAGATAATTGAAGGAGTGAGAGAATACCTAGACGGAAGATAATATTGTTTTTTACTTTTTGTCTTTTCTTTAGGTTTTAATAACCGTGTATAAAACGTGGTTACCGGTTATCAAAAATATGGGAGTACATTACGCGAGAGATGGAAAATGTGATATTCCAACTACTCATTAGAGTATATTTTGGAAAATATACTTATTGGAGTATATTTTGGCGATATAACTATTTAGCTAGAGAAGGAAATTTATTTCCACTTATTCTTATTTTATTTATACCCATATATTTTTAATTTTTTTATTGGGATGGATAATTTGTTACACCAATAAGTATGACAAAATTAATTAGAAATAAAATATAATTAGATAAAGATTTATTGTCACACTTTTTAAAGATGTCACACCTATTTGTGTAAAAACATCTACCACACAAATTAGTGTAACAATTCAGTGTTACAAATTACTCTATTTGGTGTAGTGAAAGGAGATATACTTACTGGGGGAGTCTCTAAATCATTTGAAAGATCGGAAATACTGGAATCTCCATTGGCAACGCCGCTATCTCCATTCGGTTCGGGATTTCGGGAATTCTCTATATTCCCATATCCCAAAGAAGAGCACGCTTCATCAGCATGATGCTTATCTACAATGATTTCTTCTTGGATTCATCAACAACAATTATTATTACTTCATTCAAGGAGATGCCAAGATCACCTGCACGAAAAAGGATACTTGCATCGACTTTCTCATCAGTGCTGGATTCATGAATTGCTTGTCCGGGAACAAGTTGAAGACCGTCAATCGATGGAGCAAAAGCCTGAAAATAAATAACAAAACTTGGTCTCATAATCCTAATTGGACGGGAAAAGTCATGACACGAGGAGCGCTAACAACTCACCAAAGAAACGACTGGGGACTACACGTCATTTGCTAACATCCTGTAGTCCTTACTTCTGGGTTCTCCGCTCCCGTAGACTTTCTTCCATTTCTGTAGAGTTCACATCTATCCAGGATTCCACTATACGATTATCCTGTGGTAAATCTAGTGAAATAAGCATAAGTACAACTCAGTATGAAGGATCTCTCACCATCACTCTGAGGTCCCAGAAGCATCATTTCTTGAAGCTGCATATGTAGAGATATCATCTTTGGAAACATCGTTATGGGAACCGGTCATTCTCGCAAAGATGTTGTGACGTCCATACAACATTCCTATTTCAGTATATCATCCGTAGATGCAGATTTCATCAAAGAAGTGGAATTAAAACACAACAGAAATGATCAGGATGCTCACATCAGTGTCTACCAAAATGGTAGCTCTTAACTCTTACCTTTTTACACTTCTACTAACAGTAGCGAGAGTAATTCTAGAGTTAACACTCCAATATTGTTCGTTTCTTCAAAACCTATAAAAAAGAACAACTCAGATTTTTCATAAAATTATGAATATTTCTATTGTGTGAACATTCACCGTAGAATTATGATTAGAAAAAATAATATATATCTGCATGTATATATAAACAAAACCTTTATTTGCTCACGTAAATAAATGGAGATTTTTAACATGATCTAGGCTCATAAAAATAAATTGTGGACACTCCACGGTTTCAAAAAAAAAAAAAAAATCCCATGAATTGACCATGGTTTTACAAAAACTTTTTTCCTTCGTGCCGTCATATGTATTTGAAACGAAGGTTTATTTCAATTTTGTGAAAGCTCACGCATTACAAGATTAAGTTTTGATTTACATGAAAGCTCATACACAAAATTTTATCACTGGACACGAGTTCATATATACATAAAGAAGATAAACTCTTTTCTCCGTATGTTATGCTTTAAAACGAAGGGTTTACTTCAGTTTTGTGAAAATTCACTTTTTCATGATAAAAATTTGGCTCACATAAAAGCTCATAAACATAGTTTTATCACTGAACCTACATATTCATATATGAAGAAAAATCTCTTCTAAATCAGGGATTATTATTAGTTTTCAAAAACTAACGATCAAACGAGCATACAAAGGTTTTCGACGAAACCCACAATTATATATACACGGGTATATGATTTTATCATGATCAATATGTGAACAACCCATAGAACTCATGAACAATAACAAACATCAGCAAAAAAAAGGGTTCAGACGCATACCTGTCGGCGCCTCCAGCAAATGGCCAGACGGTGGCGGCGACGCTGGTGGTCCGACAACTTTTCCTCCTATTGATGCTGGCGTAAAGGTGATGGAGAGGGCTCGGCCCGCGAATCCTAAATGACCAAGGACCCGTCGTCCAAATCAGCGGTTCAACACCAACTTATGCTCATCAAACGACATTCTATCATGCCACTAGAATCTGCTTTCAAGTCATGGTATGCTCGTACGATCGAAATCCGGTAACATCTGAACTTATGACTGAGTTCAATTTCTTATATTGTTATGACCGGAAAATCACCATTCAATGCTGACTAAGGAACATGACTTTCCTCACTAAGCAGGGGACTTAATGTAGATGGTGGATTTTCGACAAAGGCTAAAATCGTAAACCCGTAATTATATGAACTTCTGATACAGCAATCAGATGCGAAAATTGAGACACGGGTCTCCCATCGAATCCTCTGATTGAGAATACTTCTCTCAAAATACATACATATGTGTAGTCTCACGGCTGGACAACGGAATATATGTATTGAGACATGGGTCTCTCATCGAATTCTCTGATCGAGAATACTTTCTCTCAGAGTACATGTAGATATGTAGTCTCACAGCTGGACAACGGCATATCTCATGAATACTGAACACTTTAGTAATTATTTCTATATAGTATCACGGGATGGACGGCTCCTAGACAGCTTTCTCTACTAGTATATAGCGATAACGTCTTCAAGATACAAACAACGAGTTTACCCTGACTATATAAAGGATATGATGCTCCGACAAGCTCATATCAGAATAATTAATGCTCCTAGACAGCCTGCTCTTCTAGTATAAAGTCATAAATTAATTATTCCTAAATTCTTGGATTCATCCGCAGAATTTCTGAAAATATTCAAATATTTTTTTGATATTTCATTACGCAAACCATGGTTCTTCCCAGCAGAAACCCATGGGTTAGTAATAAATATTCGACGCACGGGTATCAGAACTACCTCTGAGAGAGCCCTGTCTCAAACCTAAATTCTTGGATTCATCCGCAGAATTTCTGAAAATATTCAAATATGTTTGCTGATATTTCATTACGCAAACCATGGTTCTTCCCAGCAGATTTCCACGAGTTAGTAATAAATATTCAACGCATGGACATCAGAGCTACCTTCAGAGTAAGCCCCATTTCAAATGGTGCAAGTGTATTCCACAATGATACATTAACAACCACCGCACGAACGAGTATTTCAAAATACGATGAAACGATGAACCTATGCAAAATAGGATAAAAAATAACAAATAAATAAAAATTGACCAAGGCGCTGGGAGCATGGACCGACTGACCGGCCGACCGTGCCGTGGTCAATCCCATGTCATTTTCATATTTTTATCATATTTTTGTTGTTTTCTCTGAGTTTATGAAAACCTTTCATTAGAACGAATATCCTTTGTTTTGAGGAAACTCCTCAATTCCATGGTGCTTCCTTCGCACGGAGGAAATAATATAAAATTAGGGAAAACGTGATGGGGCGTGACCATTGGCCAACCGGCCATGCCTTGGTCCCATCCGGCCCCACACCTCATGGTTCCTCATTATTTTATTATTATTTCCCTAATTTCATGAAAACTCCTTAATCTCATGATATTTTCTTGGTCCCATGAAAAATAATAAAAATTAGGGAAACCCATGTGCACGGGCCATGGTCGGTCGGCCGAACCCTAGATGGCTCACACATCCCGCTTTTATTAGCATATTTTTCATGTTTTCATAATCCCATGAAAATTCCTTGATTTCATGATATTTCCCTCAAATTATGAAATAATGCATAAAATAGGGAAAACGCACGGGCCCGGACCCTGGCCGGCCAGTCATGCTCCAAGCCGGTCCGACACGCCCACACATCCCTTATTTTATTATTTATGATTTTTTATGTTTCCCTCATCTTATGGAAACTCCTTGATTTCAACAAAACTCTTTAATTTTAGCAAAACTCCTTCGTTTTATCATATTTCCTAAAATCATGAAAAATATTACAAAATTATGGAAAACGTGTGGGATGGCTCTCTTGGCCGGCCAGACTTGACCACAGTCATGATTGGTCCCACACTCCATAATATTTTCACTTTTTCATTATTTTCCTTCATCCGATGAAGTTTTGACGGTTTTATCAAAAACCCTAATTTTGTCATATTTTCTCAAATGGTCGCTCAAACGAGCATCAGAAAATATCAAAATTCTCAGGAATGAAACATGGACGTCTCAACGACGAAAGCATGTTACCTTGATCGACTAGGGTTAGCTTTTTGGATCGCAATAAGCCAGTCCCACGTGTTTCTCACAATCTGACCTAATTTGCACAATGGCGCGTAATGGGTCCTAAACTCTCCGAATAATTTCAGAATTTGACGGAGCGATCATCATTTGATCCCGTGACCACCCAGGGACGGTTTCATGACCCCTTGGTAGGTACCTCACCTTTTCATAATTAATTAGGTTTTATCACCTAATGCTGAACCCAATGATAATTCAAACAAATGATTAAACCAGCATTTAATCATTCTTTCAGCAACTCACCAACTCTTCAAAGAGGTATTGGTTTTTGCTCACGTGAGCATATAAGAATTTCATGGTCGATCCACGGCCCCATGAAGCCGGTTCTCCTTCATTCCATGGTTCATTTTCAAATAAACCATCAATTGGTCATCAATTGATCAAATTAGGGTTTCTGAATCCAAGGATCATGATTCCAGATTCAAACACTAATAATTTTGCAATGATCTCATGATCAATATTCTTATTAATTATTCTTAGTTCAACTACCAGCGCTTTAATTAATATTTTATTTTGGTCACGCTACCGATAATTCATCAGACGAGCAACACTTGCTCAGATGAGCTATATTTACTTAAATCAACGAATATTGGAACTATCAATATTAAATAAATTATCGAGCAACACTTGATCTCCTCAACGTGAGGATCCTATCACTGTCTCAGCAGACGCGTTCAATTCATGAGTTGCAGAACATTTCACAAAATCATGTTTAACTCAGCAAATACGTGGACTCATTGTCCCACGAAGTCATGAAATCAACAACTGACTAAATTAACCACGAGACATCAATCGTGTCACTTGGGGGGATATCAACTAGGGTTTTGGTCTGGCGGTATACGAAACGTGTATTCAAACACACGATGTAATGTGAACAAGTCGTGCAGTCAGTTGAAGGAATCAGCAAAATAGTGGGTGGAAAATTAACCAAGTCTCCAAACGATGAGTAATTGGTTTAACACGATTTCCCACCTCCCCACTCTTTGATTCCAGTAAACTGTCACACTTCATGGGATCATGGTGTTTTCATCTCCAACATTATATAATGTCTCTGAATCCTGATTGAGAGAAAAAGATTCGAAGAGTTTCCAAACATTCGAACAACAACCCTCTGAACGTGCAATTTCTCACCAAAGTTCATACAGACGCTCTTTTATCTACACGAAATCACAGAAATTACTCTCAATCAGGAAAGATTCAATCATTCAGAGCATTTTCACGCTGAAATTACAACACACCTACAATCTCAGATCATCATTGATCTCACACATTTCTCAGCTTCCCTCCTACAGATCAACCCATCCTATCTTGTGACCGAATTTACTCTGGAACGGCCATTGTCTTGGTTTAGGCTGGAGTACTACAGATTGGTCTCTCGAACTTAAAGCACCCCCTTCATAGCGGTGCATCTGTGTGAGGTTGAAAATTTCGCTCGGTTCAAGGAATCTTCTCTGCACGATCGTCCTTAATTCCAAAAAAACTAGCAAATCATTTTCCCCCATCTACTGCTAAGTCATTCTTTCAATCATTCTGTGACACCCACGGTGTGTTGTTGAAGATCTCGCAGAACTGTCACTGTAAATCTCGCAGGAGTATTGCTGTAGCAATATTCTGATCCTACATCTTTCCTCTTCTCATGTCTTTTCTGCAAAGGAAAAAGATCATGAGAATTTTCCTTCTTATTGATGCCACAGAAAATTCTTCAACAAGTTTCTTCTATTTCTTCAAAATCTCTTTTATGAATCCTTCCTTTAATATTTTCATAGAATTGGTTGATTATCATTTTTGTTATCATATTACACTCCAACTTCCTGTAATTCTTCTTGGATTTAATCATTTTTCCTTCAACCACTTCACCAACTTGTTCGATCATCTTTTTAACTTGTATAATGATTTTTAATCTTGCTTCTTCTATAATTTTCAACTTTCATTCTTGTGATGGGTGTAGTGTAGGAATTCCTGCAACTACATAATGGCGCTAGAAACAGGAATAAATCAAGAATACAAACGCTCATAAGAACTTTCTCTCTCCTCAAAACTTTCTCCAGACTCTAAAAATGATCTCTCCTTTTCCGAGTCTATTAATTCTCTTTATATAGGGTAGTTACATAGTGGATGATAGCTAAGCTATCCCTTATTTTTGGATCTGACTCGCGATACTCTCACAGTAGTTATAATGTTAACCCTCGCAGACGTTTTTAAGCTTCACAGCATCATCACTCTTTTATCATGTTTCTGTTATCGTCATCCTCTACGTCATTCTTTCAATCATTCTATGACACCCGCAGTGTTTTGTTGAAGAGCTCGCAGAACTGTTGCTGTAAATCTTGCAGGAGTATTGCTGTGGCGATATTATGATCCTACATTAGGTATGCGTACCCGTATGCGTCCCTTACTGTCTTCGGTATTCAAGGTGAATTATTTTTATCTTTCAATTCAATTCAAGATGGTGATGAGAAATCCTTAATTTGAATGATTTAATCTCGGTATTTGGCCCGTCTCTTGATTTTGTGTGTTTTTTGTTCCTTTTCGTCGCACTTCTTCAACTTCTTGATAGACACATTTTTGTGTCTAATTTGTCTCACTTCTACATATTCATAGTGCTCATTTTTGTACTTATTACGGTGTTTTATGTGTGTGTAGGTATTTTTGGTCAATAAACATTTTTGGAAAAATTTTCTCAAAAAGTCGCTAAAGGCACCTGGAGGAATTGATTTTGGCACCCATGTTTTGGATAAGGGGCACCTACAGGGCACCCCCAAGGCATCTGATATCGGCACCCCTACTCTGGATAGGGGCACCTCTTCTTCACAATTCAAATCAAAGATTTTTTGCGGGAAAAATGGCAGCAGCGAAGCAGAATTGGAGTTCTTAGAGCGTAACAGGGTTGGTACAATTGATTAGATCGACTGATATGGGATGGATAAGCCGGAAGAAGGAAACAGGGGACCGGGACAAGTGAGAGTTACTCGGGATTTTGTTTGATTATATTTGGCAGTTACGGGAGATTTGAGGCAAGATAATCCTTCCTGAGATTCATATCAATCTAATAGAGAGACTGGGATGACCTGTACGGCTCAGAAACGCGTAGAGGAGAGTTTGGAAAGTGGAAAAGTCTGGGACTTTCTGCCGAAGAAAAGAGGAGATTTAATCGAACTTTAGGGTTGTTGTTGAGTATAAAAAGGCTTCTGGGAAGTCAAGGAAGGTTACGTACACTTTTGTGAGGTTAGAAGAGAACAGGAATCTAAAATCACAAGTTGAACATTTCTTTCTGCTGCTGCAACATCAAGAACACGAAGAACATAAGAATCACAAGTATCTGTCGCAGAGAACTATCGTTGTTTATCAGCAGAAACTTGTATCCTTTTTCAACAGTAGAAACTATATATCGTTTACCAACTGTGGTTGCCTTAGGTCTTTAGCCATTGTTCCTCCTTTGTAACAGAGATTATGTAACACATATACACTGTTGCGAATCGGCTGTTTTATCACTTTTTCATCCTTTTAATCATCTTTTGAGCCATAAACATATATTTTGAGACCATGATTAATATGAGGAGCTAAACCCCATTGCTGAGGCGATAGAGGAAGCTATTTTTCCAACAAAAAGTGCTATATTCTATTTATCTCTTTATTTGCAATTATTATATGATTATTTGCCTTGATTGAAAATTGTTTTAATGATTTTTTTTAAGCAATTGTGATTTCTTGTGATAGAGCATACTTGGACCTAGGTTTTTGATGTTCTATGCTTCGGATTTACACTTGTTATTTTGAGAATCTACTTGTTGCAATAGTTTAGAATCAACTTGAGTGAGAAAATTGCATAAATATAAATATTTGACTAAATCACTTTGAACTTGGAAAATAGTGGAATCTTAGCATCAGTGTTCTTTTAATATTGATATCAACTTTGTTTGAGTTTGCTAAAAATTTTAGTGTGTTTTCTATTTTAGTTTTGAATTTAAGTCTAAAAATATCCTTCACAAGTCTGAGAGGAACGACATCTTTCTTACCACTTTACAACAACATTAAAAATCACATTAATTTTTGGCGCCGCCGACGCGGACTTGTTTTTAAGGTTTTATATTTTTTTTTTATTTTTTTTATATTTTTATTATTTTTTTTTTATTTTACGTTTTTGGGTATTTATCTTTTGTCTACAGGTTTTGGATCATAAATAAAGTTGATCCAAGGAGTTTGGTGATTTCATAAAGACTTGGAGCTAAAGATTAAAGCAAAGAGAACGGAAAAGAAGACAGTTTTATTTTATTTTAGTTATATTTTTATTTTTTTAGGGTTTTGTTTATTTTTAGAAAAAACTGTTTTAGGTTTCTTGTTTTTGTAAATTTTCTTTTCTTTTTTTGGACACTTGGACTTTGGGACTTTGGGACATTTATTTTTATTTTTACCCTACGGAAGGGTACTTTAAATATAAATTGTTTGCAGAGAAGGAGGACAATTACGATATTGTCTCTGCACCTTGGGTTGATATCTCGACATAGGAGTCGTGGCACGAGTCGACTACAACCGATTCATCCCCCGTCTGGAACGGGAGGTAAGATTCTAAACACTCGCGAATCCCCTGTCAGCGAGTTACTGGACTCCTTCGTATGCATATATATTGAGGACTGAATACGGACATTTATTTTTCTAGTAAAGGGCAAGGCCTGGCCATACAAGATAAGGGTTCAGATTTCATCACCGTTCTCTTCTTGCCATCCTTAGAAACACGTAACCTACGCGTACCTAATCCTTAAAATTTTGACTAGAACGAGACCGATAAGGTAACGAGCTTAATAGGAAAGTCATTCGAAAAATATTGGTTACTCTTTTAAGCATACTTCAAAGTGCATGATGGTTTTTGTGAGTTGAATGCGTGACTGCGCCGCCTTGTAATATCGGTGAGGCCTTGGGTATCAAAGCTCCACTAAGCTTCCCTCGCCTCTATTCAACTTACTTTGACTCGGATTGATTCCATAGGGGTTTGCTTAAATTGTAACGAATTCCCTTTTGAAAGATTAGAAGCTGGTCTAGAAACAATCTAAGTGGAGCCATCATGCTTTTTGTTTGCTAGAAATCTATATAGGTTTGATTTGGTTGAGTCGGCCTTGATTTGTGATTGCTTAGATCCCTTTCCATATTTTCTTTTGTATGCCTGAACATAAAAGAGATGCCCTAGGTAGATTTGTTAAAAAGAAACCTAGTATTTCTAAGCGCCTCGATTACCTCAATTTAGAAAGTCATATTTTTGAAGAGTCTAGTTTTGAACGTCCGTCTTTTACTAAGGAGAGAATCCCTATAGATACTGAGGAGAGAATCCCTATAGCACCGTAAATGGCAACTTTGAAAACTTTGTTGAATCCGACAGGGACTACTCGTCCCTCATGTATCAGGTTAGCTGAAACAGAAGAAAATTATGAACTTAGACCAGGGACCTTACAAATGCTCCCAATCTTTTTAGGGAAAGAAAATGAAAACCACTATTTCCATGTTAGGGAATTTGAGGAAATTTGTAGTACTTTGAAGATTACAAACCTTGATGATAATGCTTTGAAACTTAGGTTGTTCCCTTTTCCCCTAAAAGATAAAGCTAAATCGTGGTTATATAGTTTGGATTCCAATTCAATTGAAACATATGAACAACTTACTTCTGCCTTTTTGAACAAGTTTTTCCCTAGGCACAAAACATCGTCTATTAGGATGCAAATTTGCACATTTTCTCAACATGAGGGAGAATCTTTGTATAGGCATTTGGAAAGGTTCAATGATTTATTAGCCCAATGTCCTCATCATGGTCTAGAAAAGGTTAGGTTAGTTCAGATCCTTTATAAGGGTTTGGATTATTCCACTATGACCACAGTAGAGGCTATGTGTACAGGTGGGTTTGAAAACCAAACAGTTGATGAGGTGATGACATTTTTGAGTGAAATCGCCGAAAAGACCCAATAATAGGGGACCCCATAAAACAATTCTTCTAGGCATATGAAACGTTAATAGGGTAGAAGGAGGCTATGAATCAGATGCCAAAATTGCTGCTATAGAAAAAAGGTTAGAAGCTTTAGAAGTGGGTCATACTAGTGGTAGATCAGAGTCTTATTGGGACGTCCAGAATAATGAAGAGCAAGCCAATGCTCTCTATAATAACACTAGATTTGATAATCGTCAAAAGTTAGACCCATATTCAGAAACATATAATCCTGGTTGGAGAAACCATCCAAACTTTTCTTGGTCTAAGGGCCAGAGTCAAGGTCAGTTTAGTAATTCTAATGCTCCCCCAGGTTTTGGTTATACTAAGAATTCTTCATGCCCAGAAAATAAAATGACTATCTTAGAGGACTCTATTAAGATGTTAGCAAAAACTCAGGATATGTTAACACATAACCAAATTAGTTTTCAGCAGGAAACCAAGCAAAACTTTCAAACTAATGATCAGAGCCTTGCTAAGTTAGAACTTCAAGTCGGTCAAATAGCTAAGACCTTAAGTGAGAGAGATAACGGAAGGTTCCCTAGTCATACTAATCCCGATCCTAGAGGAGTTCATGAAGTAGGTACAAAACCATTGAATAAGTTGAATGCTATTGGAACCCTTAGGAGTGGTAGAGTAGTAGACAATCAGGTAACCATGCCCGATAGTGAACATACTGTAGTTCACCCCTCAGGATCACCACTAGCTGATGGGGATGATAAAGTTTCCGATGATGTCAATTCTGTTCCTGAGAGGTCTGATTCTGTTCCTAGAGCCCCATTTCCCAAGCTATTAGAACCAACAAAGAAGGAATCAAACTTTAATGACATATTGGAGGTTTTTATGAAATTTACCATAAACCTTCCTTTATTAGATGCAATTAGGCAAATTCCTGCTTATGATAAGTTCCTCAAGGATATGTATACGCAAAAGCGAAAGCATAACGTCCATAAGAAATCCTTTTTAGCTAGTCACGTAAGTTCAATCATTCAGAACACTACAACTCCAAAGTATAAAGACCCAGGTTCCCCTACCATTGCTTGCACAATAGGTAAATTCCGGGTAGAAAAAGCTTTACTTGACTTAGGATCTAGTGTGAACTTACTGCCGTACCATGTGTACTTACATCTAGGACTTGGTGAAATGAAACCTATTCAGATGACACTGCAGTTAGCTTATAGGTCTGTCAAAATTCCTCGAGGTGTTATCGAGGATGTTCTCATTGAGGTCGACAAATTTATTTATCCAGTGGATTTTGTGGTCCTAGATACCCAACATGTCCCCGACCCAGAGAACCAGATACTTGTAATTCTAGGTCGCCCATTTTTAGCTACGTCTAATGCAATCATAAACTGTCGAAATAGTGTGATGAATTTATCTTTTGGTAACATGACTATAGAGATGAACATTTTTAATGTCAGTAAGCTACCTTATGAGCTAGATGACACATGTGTTGAAGAGATGAACATGATAGAAGCCTTAGTTCAGGAGTCATTACCAAATATATTGTTTGAAGACCCATTCGAGAGTTTTCTATCCCATTCTGGTTTAGATTTTGATGATGATAGCACCATTGAACAAGTGAATGCTCTATTAGATTCTACTCCTGTGTTAGATACTGATAGATGGAAAGCTAGGTTTGAACTGTTACCAGCTTATGAGACTACCTTAACTCCTTCTTTAGAAGATCCCCCTAAGTTGGACCTTAAACCACTACCAGATACCCTGAAGTATGTGTTTTTAGGACCATCTGAGACTTTACATGTGATTATTGCCTCCGACTTGGATAGTGATCAGGAAAGTAGGCTAGTAAAAGTACTTCAAGAAAATAAGGAAGCTTTAGGGTGGACTATAGCAGACATTAAAGGTATAAGTCCTACTGTATGTATGCATCAAATTCATTTATAGGAAGACTTCAAACCGTCTAGGGAGATGAAATGTCGACTTAACCCTAACATGAAAGAGGTAGTTCGAAAAGAGGTGCTTAAGTTGCTAGATGCGGGTATTATCTACCCAATTTCAGACAGTAAGTGGGTCAGCCCCGTTCAGGTTGTCCCCAAGAAATCAGGTATCACTATAGTCCAGAATGATAATAATTAGTTAATCCCAACTCGAGTGACCACGGGATGGCGTGTCTGTATTGACTATAGGAAATTGAACAAGGTCACAAGGAAGGATCACTTCCCCTTTCCTTTTATCGACCAAATGCTAGAGAGATTAGCTGAACATAGTTATTATTGCTTCTTAGATGGCTACTCCGGTTATAATCATATTTTTATTGCCTCAGAAGACCAAGAGAAAACCACTTTTACATGTCCCTTTGGTACCTTTGCGTATAGACGCATGCCTTTCGGGCTATGTAATGCCCCATGCAATTTTTCAGTGTTGTATGATGAGCATATTTTCTGATATGGTAGAAAGGTTTTTAGAGGTCTTTATGGATGATTTTTCAGTGTTTGGTTCATCTTTTGATGAATGCTTGCATCATTTGATATTAGTGTTGACTAGGTGTAAGGAAAAGAATTTAGTGCTTAATTGGGAAAAATGCCATTTCATGGTTAAATCAGGAATTGTTTTAGGGAACGTCGTTTCTTCAAAGGGTATAGAGGTAGACAAATCCAAAGTTGACCTTATTAAGACTTTACAGGTCCCAAAAACCGTAAAAGATATTAGGTCATTCTTAGGGCATGCTGATTTTTATCGTCGATTCATTAAGGATTTTAGCTTGATTTCTAGACCTCTTTACAATTTGCTTGCAAAAGATGTAAGTTTGTCTTTGATGATGCTTGTTTAGAGGCTTTTGAGAAGCTTAAGAATTTACTCACTACTGCCCCAATAGTCCAGGCACCTAACTGGAACCTACCCTTTGAGATTATGTGTGATGCTTCAGATTATGCTATAGGCGTTGTGCTAGGTCAGCGAGAAAACAAATTACTTCATATGATTTACTATGCTAGCAAAACTCTGAATGACGCCCAAATGAACTATACAACTACCGAGAAGGAACGGTTAGCCATCGTGTTTGCCTTGGATAAGTTTAGATCCTACCTATTAGGTTCTAAGATCGTAATCTAAAAAGGATACCAAACCTAGATTAATTAGGTGGATCATATTGTTACAAGAATTTTCTCCAGACATTAGAGACAAAAAAGGTGCAGAAAATGTAGTAGCAGACCACTTGTCTAGGCTAGTTGTTAGCTCCCCTAATAATTCCCTTCCTATAAGGGATAAATTTCCTGATGAAAAATTGTTCTCTGTTTCCCAATCACCTTGGTATGGAAATATAGTGAATTATCTTGTTACTGGTCGAATGCCTCAACATTGGGGTAAAGAAGATCGTTCTAGGTTTTTAGCCGAGGTTAAGCATTTCTTTTGGGATGATCCTTATCTGTTTAAGGCCTGATTCAATCTTCCCACTCTTTATATCAGCCGCCGAAGATTGAAATTGTAAGCTCCTCCAGAATCTTGCTCCATTGCACCAATTTTTGGGTTCTGAATAATCTTATAAATGTGTTCTATTTTCAGTTTTTACTCATTTTAATGCAACATTTAGACTTACAAATATAGTTTGGCTCAAATCAGGTCTATTAATTCAAATTTACAGCCACTAGAAGTATCGGGTATGATCTTGTTGCTTAACTTGCTTGTCAGAAATGTTTATGTCTCCTCAGAAAGTTGCGCACCTGGATTTTACATGAAACTTTTTACTAGCACAAATTCTTCAACATCACCCCTATGCATAGTGTTGTTCTCAAACAAATGTTAGGGAATCTAAGAATAATAATTACTTACTAGTAGGTGGTTGAATTTCAAAAAGAGAAACTAGTGTCTCCAAAAGGAGGAAGAAGATACCGGTGGAAGATGAATGCTCCCTTGAAATTCAACCACCTACTAGTAAGTAAGTCAATTGTGTGATTCGTTTTATTTTATATCATTCAGTTGTGTTTTTTTCTTCATCTTCCTTTCCTGTTTATACGAACCTTGCTTTCTTCTGGATGCAGCACAATTGTTACATCAATATGACATAACCTTGGCGTCCATTCCATGAAGGCTTCAAGATAAGTATTGGAGAGTGAATCAAAGATTGCTGAAAGCATTTTTAGAGGGTACAGTGTGGTGATGATATGGAAAATAGTGAGAGTAAGGAAATTTCTAATGTTTAATTTAGAAATAATGATAAAACATAGAAATCTACATAATTGAACTTATAGCAGTATTTAATTTTGATATGATGAAAGCTTACAAATATATAGGTATCTAAAAGAATTAAACTGTCCATGCTTTGGTATGTTGTATAATTAGCAAGTCTAGTTTTTCCATTCTTGTATATGTAAAGATTTGTTTATATGTTTTCAGTGTTTTAGCCTGAATTTAGCCTGAAAATGTTGCAAGGAAATGTTGACTTGGTCAGCAGAAGTTTGACTTTTTTTTTTTGCTAAAAATTTAGCAACCGTCCATAACTGTTACTAAATTTTGAACCAGAAAAATGGAATCCGGTCCGTATAAACGAAGCCGTTCTAAAAAAATTGGTTCCAAATTTCACAACTTCTACAGGACAGTTGCAAATTATTAACTTTGCAACCGCTTGAAGCTGTTGCAACAAAAATATTACAACAGCAGTCAGCAGTTGCTAAACCTATTCGCAACTGCTGAAACCGTTGCAAAGTCAAGATAAAAAACAGTTGGGTGAACCGAAAACCGTTGCAAAAAAATTCGCAACGGCTCAAGAGCTGTTGCAAAAATACAACGCCACGTTTTGCAATGGCTGGCTGCTGTTGCAAGTCCATTTTGCAACTGCATGCAACCGTTGCTAGTCCACAAAAATGGTGTAGTGACGGTTGGCTTCTATTGATAATTGCGACCGCAAATGGCACCCTATGGTTGGATTTTATGGTTAATTCCAACCGTAAATTGCCCTGAAATTGACATTTGAGCTAAGAGATCAACTATCTCCATCATGGGGTATTGTAAAATATGGTTTCTCTAATATATAGAGATTCATCCACCTCCAATTTGCCGCTGAAATCATTCATTTTGATTGAGTAAATCAAAATCTAGTTTTTTGAAATAAATCTCAAAAATAAAATAAAATAAAAAAACTCTCTATTTTATTGGGCAGTGTTATACACCTCCCTACTCTCCTCCCTGATGAGGTGGTTGTCTATGTGCCATATTATAAACAAAATTAAAAAAACACGTCATGTGGAACTAAAAAAAAAAAATTCCTCTCTTCCACATCTTTTTCCAGTTTCATCTTCTTCTTTTTATGTTAGGAAGAAACTGAAAAAAAAATTCTTCTAAACTCTAAATTCATCGGAATCATGATCTTGGTTAGTTCAAAGACTCGAAATCATCTGCTACAGGAGAAAAAGAGCCTTCAGATTTCTACATCATCTCAAATTCTCAACCAAAATAAAAAGTAAATCTAAACATCTAAATTGATTAATCCATTGAAACCCTAGTTTTTCTAGATTTCTTTTACTGACATGATTAGAGAATATCGATAAGGGCTTTGGAACTGATATAAAGAAGGTAACAACTACAACAAGTTTGATAAAAAAATCACGATGATGAAAATTTGAAATCAAGATCCGAAATAAGTTTATAAGATAACAATCTAGTTCATTAGTTCATAATGATATTACTTTTAAACAAATGGGTCATATGCGATTTGATTAATAATCTGATTTTTGATACTATGGTGGAGGTGATGTAAATTAGTAATGGTGGTAATGGAAGTGACTGTTGAATTTTTCAGAAGTAGTAAATAGTTTTATTTTTTATTTTTTATTTTTTATTTATACTTGATTCTGTGACATCGAAGGATCAGTAATCACCATTTACGATCAGAGTTTAAGAAAAGATAAAAAAAAAAAAAAAAGGAGCAAAGAGTAGAAAAACAAGTAGTCAAAGAGATAACTGAAATATCACACGTAACGAGAGAGAGATAATTTTTTGTCCACTCAGCTCGATTTTTTTTTGCCACTCAGCTCACCACATCAGATAGGGAGCCGAATAGGGGGTGAATAGCATTTTCATTATTTTATCTCTCCTGTAAACCTAACTCTTAATCTGATTTATTTTCCGCAAAGTATAAGAAAAGTTCATTAATCTAATGATTTACTAATTAAATTAATGGAAATTGGGTCAATTGTCCAAACATTTTTAAAACATGGTTCCAATGGACGAGTAAAAATTAGTATGGGTGAAATGGACACCAAAAAAATTGCAAGAATGAAACTGGATTCATCCTGGCTTAAACTTAAAAATTAGCGAGGATGAAACTGGATACATCCTGATGAAAATTAAAAATAAGGAAAAATATTTTTAAATAGGTAGGATGAAACTGTTTACATCCTGGCTATTTTTACATTCTCGTCCATTTAAACAATATCAAATTTTACATGTTTCTTTCACCCAGGAATTATTGATTTTGGTCTATTTAACCAATTTTGTGTTAAATTAACAACACTCATTAAATAAGGGATTTTTAGCCATTATGAAAATTATATAGATAAAGGGTTTTTAAAATTACTAATTGGTGACCCTTTTTATCTTATTATTATAGCAACCCCTCTAATGGCATCATCATTCCCTATAACAACTTTCTTTTTAAAAGCTCCATATAACTGTTGCAAGAATATTATTGGTGGTGTGGTTGACCACCCCCATGTAGGGATGCACAAAACCGAACCAAAACCATGAACCAAAACCAAAACTGAAGAATTTAAACCGAACCGAACCAAAACCATACTCTAATGGTTCATTTATGGTTGTCGGTCCCAGAAAACCGACACTATCGGTTTTGGTTTAGGTTTCCTAGAAAAACCGAACCGAAAACCATATGGTTAACCGACTGTTCCTAGCCATAGGATCGAAATGATATTAGCCACAGGATGTTAGATATTTTACCCTAATATTGTAATACATCACTCGAGTCTTCTCTTCCCTATGTTTCTCAAAACTCCATCTCTCTTGTTCCGTTCTTCACTGAAGTGAAAGAACTACCACCATACTTCACTCGATCCTAAAACTACCACCACCAGGATCACCATCACCTTCTTATTCTCTTTGTTTTACTTCTTCTTCTACTTTGTTTTACATAGGATTGTAACAAATCTCACCATCAGATTGAAGTTGGAGTAGAAGAGATCGAGTAGAAGTTTGTTTATAAATCATTCGGTTAACCAAAAACTGTTTGGTTTTTAACAAAACCGAGTAGAAACCGAAACCAATAAAACCGATAGGCTATATGGTTTCATTGGTTTTTATTATTGGAAAACCAGTACTTTGGTTTCGGTTTAGGTTTTGCCAAAAACCGATAAAAACCGAACCATGTGCAGCCCTACCCCCATGTGTCACTATGCATGGGCAACTTTCTCCATGTTAGACACATGTAGCATTTTCTCTAACTCAATCAACACATGTACTTCTACTTTCTCTTTATCCCATGTATTTAAAGAGTAAAAGCTAATGAGAAAACATATATGATTTCCCTCCATCTCTTTTGTCTCTTTTATGCTTTAATGTTTTGTCTCTCCATACGACAAACTTCTTCACGTTATTAGCACGTTGCCTAACCATTTGAGTTTCAATCTTTCAAACACAAAACAAAAGAAAGTGGTTGGCTTCATTCTCAAATCAAGTAGAATTTTTCCAAAAGAAGGTATAACTCAACCATTCTTTCTATTATCATGTACCTATTTACTTTTATTGAAAGAGATATATTTGTCTCATCTATCACATGACATGATAATATTAGCTTCTACTATTTATTTTACCTGGCTTGATTGGGGTATAACCAAATTTAAATGGACATTTGCGCTTACTAAGGGAAGGCCAAAATGTGGTGAGTTCACCTTTTTACCCTTTCACTAATTAACCCTATTACTTAACCTAATAACCATATTACTTTATCTAATAATCCTAAAATTAAAAACTTAAGCAAACCGTTAATCTTCTCTTGTTCTTCTTCATCTCATCTAAAAATTGAAAACTTTGGTTATCCTTAAAAATGGTTGATTCCAAACGATCAAGAGATAACATAGATTCAACAGGAAGTATCAAAAGATCCAAATCAGGGAAAAAAGGTAAGGGAAAATATGGAACTAGTAAACCCGAAAGTTCAATCCCTGAGAATGTTGAAAACAACCCTCCGCCGGTGAAAAGAAGACTGTAAGTTGATTTCTAAATTCAACCCAATATTGTTTGGTGTTTTTTGATTGTTAGATTAGGTTAGAAACTGAAAATTTAGATTTTTAGGGTTTTTGGCCTGCAAGGTCGATAGTTTAACATCATGCCGGCTATTGTTGTTTCTTAAGCTCCGGCGTGGTATGAGGATGACTAACTTGCCGACTTTTCATATCATCCATGGCGATTGTTAGAAAATAACCAGAGTCGGCATGGCATACCAACAAAACCATGCCGGCTAATTTGTAGCCGGCATTGTATTGTACTTGTACCTTGCCGACTATAGGCATCAGAAACTTGATATTTTTAAGTTATAGCCGGCATCATTATTTAATACAATCATGCCG
The DNA here is from genome assembly GCA_023529315.1 of Papaver bracteatum. Lineage (NCBI taxonomy): Eukaryota > Viridiplantae > Streptophyta > Magnoliopsida > Ranunculales > Papaveraceae > Papaver > Papaver bracteatum. Next base: position 147,380 of record JAJJWX010003633.1, read on the forward strand.
GTGGTGTTTTGGTCGGCTAGGTGAATGCGTATTACCATGCCGACCACCGTTTGGTCGGCAGTTTATATATTCTATACATTGCCGGCTAGTGGATAACCAGAACTAAATTTCAATGTGTAACAATTTTGATCTCTTATTTGTGTTCAACAATGTTGTTTGTTTTTATATCTCTTATTTGTGTATTGTTTAGGTTCCCAGAGGAAAAAAAAAAGATCTACCTTGTTCGGTTACTCCAGAAGAGCTATTAGAATTTATTGACGCAATTTATCCCAATGTAGAAGATCCTAAAGATGAAACTGAAAATAATTTCCCTGTAAGAAAACTATGTTTGATGGGTAAGGAAGATCCTGAAGAATTTCTAAGGTTTATGAACAGCCCTAGCAATCCCCTCAACTATGTTGAATGCACATCATCAGAGGAGGAGGAAGAAGAGGAGGTTGATCCAAGAAGTTTTTTCAGGGCATGTGACTTTTCTGGAGTGAACCCCTATTACAATGAGGATGGTGACTACATAGGTCCAGTGAAGGGGAAGGGAAATGCAAAAGTTGATGCCGGTGGAAAAAGCTAGTGATGGGGAGGAACATAACAACAATGAGAAGGATCCTTGAAATTCTTAAACTTTATTATGTTTTACTTGCTTTAGAAACTTAGAATCTGGTTTGAACTATTAAATTATGTTTTGAACTCTTAGATTGTGGTTTTAGACTTGTTAAACTTATTTTAATTTTCAGTTTTAGTTGCTTTAGAAGTTATTATTTTGTTTATGCAGTTTTAGACAAAGTACTGGAGGTCGGCATTGTATGAAATATATACCTTGCCGACCGTACTTGAGGCTGGCATGGTATGAAATATATACCTTGCCGACCGAAATGTTAGTTGCACCTTTTAGGTACAAAGTACAATCCATTGAATGCTCAACGGCTAGAAATTTCAAAATCAAGATATTAGGTATGTTGTTATTATAAAAGCATTCTCAACTTCATCTTCAACCTTGCATAAAGAATGGAAGTTTCACCACCAAATATTTGTAGTCTTTGTACACTAAGTGGTCATTTTGCAAACGATTGTCCCTTTGAAGGAAGCAAATACACTATTGAAGGTTGTAAGGGATTCTTATTTCCCATGAAAGTTGCAATAGGAGGTGTATATCATCCGTATGCTTCAAAATGCACTTGTTGTGGGTTTTTCTATTGGATAGATGAGCGTCTAGCTCCGTATGAAGATGAAGTTGCTAAAATCAACCTTCTCCCGTGCACAAATCCATGTTGCGATGGTAAGATGAAGCTAATTACATCTCCTAAGAAATTGTGTAACGGAAAAAGATAATATCTACGTCCCAAATGTGTTAGGGTTAAGTTTTTAACGTTTGTATGCTTTAATTAAGGTTTGTATCTGCTGTATAGTCGGCATTGTTCTAAATTAAAAGATTGCCGACATCCTCATAGTCGACATTATCCGAAATTAAAAGCTTGCCAACGGTTGTTCTATCGGCATGGATATTATAATACACATTTACGGCTTGATAGAAAATAACATTCATGAACAATTTTTAAGGGAGCTCTTAGACGGCATGGTTCTCCTCCAAAAAAATGCCGGCGCAATAAAGGATGGCAACTTGGAAAAAGCCGGACCATGCCGACATGATAGACAAAAACATCCAGGAACAATATTTTTAAGGGAGTTATCAGCCGGCATGGTGAATTTCATAAATATTACCGGCGTGTTAAACGGTGGCATATAGGCAAAATTTATACCTTGTCGGCCATATGAGGCAGCTTTTTCCTTTAATGTCATGCATTGCGGCCGACAGTCTGAAAAAATAATACCATGCCGACCCTAGGAGATCCGACAGGGTTGGGTAATAACTATGATGCCTCCCAATTGAGAATACATCCAAAAAAACACATCCATTTCATTCATTTGTATCACTGCAAAGTACATTACACAAAACGCGCATGCGATTACAAGAGTACTCCAAAAAGTACGAATGTTTTGTCTAGTACTTCATTGTACACTACACAAAAAGCTTCCTTATTCCCTAATCATAATCACTCCTCACTCAAATCTATTGGAGGGAGTTCATTCAAATCTATTGAACCTCCTTTAGTCAAATCTAAGGGACATTCCCTAGACTCATCTATAACATTCCAAAGGTCCATGTTGTCCTCATAAATTTTCATCCACTCCTTGCTCTTTTTGTCTGTGAACTTCTCCCACAAACTAAACCTACAGAGAGGAGGTAATAGACATTCCTTATTGAGTTGTAGACCGATAAAATGATTTTTATCCACCAAAGCAGTGATAATTCTTCTATGCTTGAGTTGGTTCACGCAAACCGCATGTTTCGGTGCAAATGCTATAGATAGTCCCTCACTAAAAAAATGTTCCACGCAATTCCACGTATCCGCCAATAGATGGACACACTCCGGAATTCTCAACCAATGCTCCCATTTGATCGGTGCATTTCCCTCCGGGCCTTTAACACTAGTTAGCAAATCTTTGAAAGTTTCTTTTTTCTCCTCCATGGAACCTTCTAGCATCATTGAGATATGAAACTCTTTGTCGCTTTCTAGTCGAGCGACTATCTTCTTTCTAATGTATTGGCATTGGGTGAGATTCTCTTCAACCGCTCCACTTAGGTGACCCAATTATTGCGAGATAACGTGAAACCCACAATTTCCATCTTTCGGAACATCATCGGTACCAATCACGAAATCTTGAATAATTGGAGGGAGTTGCTTGCAATACTTTTGCAACACCGGTTGTACTACCTTCTTTGGACGACCTTTTTTATTCGCAACATCTCCTTCTTTTGCTTGACTCTCAAGAGGTAGAGTGTCATTTGTATTCAAGTTAGAGACCGTTGGTGTAGTTGAATCCTTCCTTGGATGACCTCTTTTATTTTTAGCGGGCTCCTCCTTGTATTGCGCCTCGGTATAAACATGTCCGGATGGATCGCACTTTGTACTCAAATGCTCTTTAATGTTTTCCTTTTTGGATTGATCACTATTTGTACTTAAAAAATCTTTGATTTGTTCTCTTTCGGATTGATCTTCATCGCAATTTGTACTCAAAAACTCTTTGATTTGTTCTCTTTCTTCCACCCTTGTCTTTTTTGTAGTTGGTCTACCATTAGGATCTTGTTTCTCAGGTTCTTCAAGTTCTTCCATAAAAGGGTAAACAATCGGCATCAAATTGTCCTTCATAGTTTGTTTGTCCAACCTATTCAATGTGGGGTACTTATCGAGGATTATTCACCCAAGTTCCATGTCGCCAAACTCTTCACCGGGATCTTCTCTTGGAGACGGTTTGAAAGATAATTGCTTCCAATAAGGATCGATATCATCAAGAGGAATGGGAGTTTCATACCTACCAAGCATATGACGACACGAAAGTCTGATAGCCTTCATTATCCTACACTTACAAGGAGTGTTCGGGTCATCAAACTGTTTATACTTTTAAAACAATGCGAGATGTTTCATCATGAAACGTATTGTAGTACCAGAATATCGCCACAACAATATTCTGGAGAGATTAACAACATTTTTGCGAGCGTCATAGCGAGTTCTCCAACAACACTTTGCGAGTGTTACAAAATAATGACATAACAGTTGACGATTGAAGAAACACAAAAAGAACATGATTGATTGGCGATGGTTACAATGCTTGCGAGAAGGAATATTATAGCTACTGCGATAATATCGCAAGAGATATCATAAATTAGAGGACAGCTTAGCTGTCACCCGTTATGTAATTTCCTATAAATAGAGATCCAATAGATTCAGGAAAGGATGATGTATTTTTTAGAGTCGAGAGAATCTTGAGGAGAGGGACAATTTTAGGAGAGAGAAAGATATTTAGCAGAGAGATTTTTAGAGAGAGAAAAGATATTTTTTCTTTATCATCTTCTTCCCCAAAACTAGATTTAGAACTCCATTAATGGAGATTATTAATGTAAAATCAAATGTAAACTTAAACAATCATAGTGAAGAATAATGGATGTAGATCAAATTGATCGAACCATGTAAAAAATCTTGGTGTCCATTTACAATTTTAGCAATTTTACTACCATTTTCATATGTAGATCTAGAAATCATTATCAAGATATGATAAGGTGTGTGTTGTGGGAAAACTTACAACTACATTTTGGCGCTAGAAACAGGGATATGAAGAAGATATAAAGAAGTTAATTACTGTTAGAATAGGATCTCACTGCATCTATGAGTTACAGGGACAAATATGGAAATTTTAGACGACACTTTTACATTCTCTACTCACAAACATCAACAGCCGTTCAATAAAAAAGAGAAAAAAGAAGTGGAGAAGTGCTGCTAATCAACAGATCCAGAGGAGTAATACAGAATCCCCGACAAAGTGAAATTGGCCAAAACCTTCACTAACGAAGGATTCATGAACATCAATTCTGACTTCATCTCTTTAATTTTGTTCTTTAAAATCCAGATCTAATGATTTGAAAACCAGATTTTAGACAAAAACCTTCATGAAAATCCAAATTATGTTCTTCATCAAAACTTGGCTTACCTTTCGGAAAAATTGATTTAAAACGGAATTAGATTGTGTATTGAATTTCGATTTGATTTGAAATTTTGCATGATTAACCAACAGTAACTTCTCCCTTAATTGTTTGATGTTACAGCAAGGGTTAAATACCATCTCACGGAACAGATCAAGATGTTAATTGAAATATGTTCATTGATGGATTATTAGGTGCGATGACTTCGCTAAAGGACAGAAAGCATGATTTGAAATTTGGAATGATTAAAGAAGTACAGACTAGCAAAGGGAGGAAACAACAAAAGGCCCACGCGAAAAGATAAAGAAAAAGAAGGCTACGGAAATGAATTAGAGATACTGTGATATAAGATGCTACCAGTTACTATAATGCAATCAAAAGGTGCATGAAATTAACAAATTAATGAGTGCAAGACGGAAGAGGATGAGAAGTTATATAAATATACAGTGGAGCATCCTAACTATGGTTAATTAATTCACGAATACTGCTGATGATGCCATAGTATAATTAAAATTTTATATGCATAATAATTAGCTATATTATTATGATTGATTTATTATTAACTACGAAGTAAACCCTGTTCATCTAATCATCGCAAAATTCATTCTATGTCCGTATAAGAGATGGAATCCAACATACAAAAACTGCTGTAACTATCATGGAATTGAATGTACTCAAGGGGGCATGTATACGTCAATAGGAGATGAGTGAAAAGTTAAACAATCATAGGGTTCAATAACTGAAACAATTAAAGAGGACATGCAAATCCAAATGGAGTTAGTTGTGAGCCAAACGCAAGAACAAAGAGAGCAAGTTAAAATTCAAACTCCAGCAAAGAGGAAGTGTAAGTGTAGACGATAGAATTAATCATTGTCATGCGAAGAGAACGCAAGAGGCCAAAGCAAAAAGATCATCAGTTATTTAACTCATGAAATATCAAAGGTTAGAAGGAGGTTCTCGCAAAGATCAACTTTGAGTTCACCAGCGACGTTTACTTCGATAATTATATGAAGAGCACAGTCGTAAAAGGAAAAATCCAAACCAAGTTACGTCAGCAATCTGAGACAACCTGGAGAATGTAGTAATAAATCAAAGAATCAAGATAAAAAACAAGAAGAACCAAGAATCAACCAAGCTACTTCAAAGAATGTAGTCAAAGCTGCGAAGAAGTGATAAGCTGGAATGAGCTACTAGCTTAATTGTGAAGAACATGAGATGGGGAGCTGAAGGCAGGCGCCTGTTTTGATGGAACATCAGATTTCTGTTTTACCCAGAGAGAGGATTGACGATTACATGATAAGCTGCGAGATGCTCGCTATTACTTTGGTAAACCACAAACAAATTCCGGCAAGCATAAAGACGGATGTCTAGTTCAAGAGCCGGAGAAATGACGCCAAAAGGGGAGTATTATTATCTTTTTCATCTTCTTTCATTTCTTACCTTAATAATATTCTTAAAATTATACTGACTAAGCTTTCACTTATAGGCAGTGATAGAAATCATCATTAGAACTTAAATTTGTAATATTACTAATATTTAGACTTCTTGAATAGTTAAAAAACAACTTACATATTCTTCTCGTTGAATGTGACTTCTTTAGTAATTACAATCAAAGAAATCTTTCAGAGACGTTGCTGCAGGGGATAGTTAAGAGGAGGGATGCTAAGCCAGCGAAGAAGGAAGCATAGAGTACTAGGAAAGTAGAAGAATATGCGAGGTGTAAAGAATAACTTCATACAGAGTGATGAGGATTCATCCAGTTAGATGATTCGGCAAAAGTATAGGCAAGAGAAGGATAATAGGAACGAGCGAACATTGCTGTTGGGAGGTTTATCAGCGATGGTTCCAGCAGGTTTATTAGCGATAGTTCCAGCAGGTTAATCAGTGATGGTTCCAGCAGGATATCATCGATTTTGAAATTTTTAGCGAGGTTGCCGCAGTTCCAGCGAAGTTGTCGCAGATCTAACGAAGATAAACAAATTTTATCAAACAAAAGAAATATGAGAGAGTCACAACATACTTCCTTTGACGACGATTACCATGAAGATATACGCAGCATGAGCGGACAAGATGTTTCCTTCATAAACGATTCTTTCTTCCAAAAAACCAGCGTGAAGAAGAGATAAGCAAAATTCAAGCCCAGTTCGTCCAAGCCCACTAAAGCAAACCAACCCATTTCACGCAGGCTAAAATACACTAAGCTATTTAACACAAGGAATTGGCTAGCGAGAAAATGAAGTCTAGTTTTGGCATGGTACATCTACTTTCCACGAGAGGATTATTTCATTACTTCGCCAAGTTGGCCAGAGACAGGAATTTGGTATTTCATTACTTCGTCAGATATTTGGTTATCTCGCAAGTAAAACTCACAAGAGAAGGGTTAGAACAATTGGTATGTTGCGAGAGTATGAAAGATGCGGATCAAGAGTTTATTTCTCATTTCTTCTCATTTCAAAAGCAACTCAAATGCTTCGCGAGAGACAACAACAACAGAAAATCGGAAGAAAGCTAAGTACCACTTCCTTGAATATTTTACTTACAGAAAATGAAAATTTGTGATTTATTTTATAAAAGCGATATTATCGCAATATTTCAAAGAGAATTTCTAAGATTTTTAATATTTCAAAAGATTTCAAAAAATTTGGTTTAATTTACAAAATAATCGCAAGATTTCAAAAATATTTCAAAGATTTTTGATTTAATTTACAAAAAATGACACAATCGCAAGATTTCAAAGATTATCAAAGATTACAAAAGGAGAAATCATCGCAAAAAATTTATAGATTTCAAAAAATTTCAAAATTTTCAAAGATTACAGAAAATGAAACTATCGCAAAGATTTCAAAGATTTCAAAAAAAAAATTGATTTCATTTCCAAAAAAGAGGTACCCTCGCAAGATTACAAAGACTTCAAAATCACAAAAAACCGAGAACATTCAATTTATATATTTCTCTAGAAAATTTCTTTTACATAATATTTTTGATTTAAAAATACAATACAATCGCAAGATTTCAAAGATTTCTCTAGAATATTTATTTGACAGAAAAATATTTTTGATTTAACAACGCGATACAATCGCAAGATTTCAAAGAAGATTTCAAAAGATTTTAAAGAATATCTAATTCTAATATGACGTTATGAGAATGAAAGCAGAAGTGACAGAAATGAAAGAAAGGACAGAAATGCAAGAATGAAGAAACGCGAGAATATCGCGAGAAGCGCGAATAAAATTTCGCAGAGACATAAGAATGGGACGAACTTTTATGGCGTGCACCCTAGTTCGCGAATAAAATTTCGCAAGAGGCAAATGTAAGACCTAATAGCGCGTCATATAAGGGGGTATCTCTTGACATGACTCAGCGATAAGGTTATACCATTCTTTGGAACCGAGTCATGCAGATGTTGGGGTTAAATAAAACCTATCCGGGAGAGAGATCTTGGATTTCCAACTATATAAGGTTATACCCTGGTTGGACGACCGAGAATCTCTTCCAAGAAGTGCAAAGTATGACCAAGGCGCCGAGGTACACGGTTGAGCCAAGAGTGCCCGGGGCGTACGAAACTCCCTTGTCATTCTTGGTAAGTCTTGGCTATGATGCACTTGGCCTGAAGAAAACCCCACTTAGGGTGCAGTCTTGTAACTATAATCCATATAGGCATAAAGGACAAGAGGCTGCGAAAACAACTGGTTGTTGGTAAATCTGGATGGGAGGAGCTAGTCTTGTATGGCCGATGTGCCCTCCTTGAAGGGGCAACCAGGGGGAGATAAGGGAGGCACCCTCCATTAGGGAGATGATAAGTGTCTTAAAGACGGCAATGTCATGGGGCTTTATGATCGCAAGAACATTTAGGCCTGTCATATTGTCGCGTGACGTAAATTATACAGAGGCAACAAGCCATAAGAGAAAAGTTAAGATGAGATCAATAGGTTTTTACATTTAACAAGTGTAAAGACGTCCTGCGATTTCATCGCAAGACGACAATGTCATAAGGTTTAATTCTTGCGAGGGAACTTAGGCTTGTCATATTGTCGCAATACAATCAAGGAATAATGATAAGGCAAGATCAATGGGTCAATACATGCAAATGTAAAGACGTCCTGCGATTTTTTCGCAAAAAGAAAAATTGGAAAAATAAGACCTTTATCTAGGAAGGCAAAATAAGACCAATAGAATAACCTCAAACTTAACTATTTTCTTTTAAGAATGCAGGAAAGATTTGCTCATCGCAAGAGAGATAGCAAGTACTATTTAGAATCTCTTAGAAATACTATTCAGAATTTCTCAGAAATATTATTCAGAGTTTCTCAAGAGGATTGTCTACAATCACGCAGCAATATTCATCGCAGCACTATTTATCGCGGAACTATTCATCACATCACTATTCATCACGGGACTATTCGGCACTATTCATCGCATCACTATTCATAATTTCGCAGGGTTATTCAGAAACTCGCAGATACATTTAGAATCTTGCAGACACATTCATAAAATTGCGAACTCATCCAGCACCTCGCAGACTCTTCCAGAATTTCACAGAAAATGTGATTATTTCGCAGAATATGATTATTTTCTCAAGGATTCTACCTCCATAGATAAAGAACAGAGGCAACTATGGATTACCAAAAAAACATTTTATGTTCTTCATCTTCTCGGCAAGAATCATTTCCAAAATGGACATGGATTTTCACCAAAAATAAAGTAATAATTTCTCATGAACAGAGGCAATACTTATAACTTTCATTCAAGGATGGATACTTCTTATATTTTGAGGATTGAGTACTTCTTATATTTCTTCAAGGATACTTCATACTTCGCATACTTCAAGAGTTAATACTTCTTATTTACAAAGCAAAGATATGGAACTTCACAAAAGAATAGAGGCAAGTACGTACTTTTCAAGTCTAGTATTCTTTCGCTCGTTCCTTCATCAACAAAAACCAAAGACTACTACAACAACAGATTTTTTCTTAAAGATTACTTTTCAAGAAATATTCAAGAAAAAAGAGGCAAGATGTAGTACCAGAATATCGCCATAGCAATATTCTGGCGAGATTAACAACATTTTTGCGAGCGTCATAGCGAGTTCTCCAACAACACTTTGCGAGTGTCACAAAATAATGACATAACAGTTGACGATTGAAGAAACACAAAAAGAACATGATTGATTGGCGATGGTTACAATGCTTGCGAGAAGGAATATTATAGCTATTGCGATAATATCGCGAGAGATATCATAAATTAGAGGACAGCTTAGCTGTCACCCGTTATGTAATTTCCTATAAATAGAGATCCAATAGATTCAGGAAAGGATGATGTATTTTTTAGAGTCGAGAGAGTCTTGAGGAGAGGGACAATTTTAGGAGAGAGAAATATATTTAGCAGAGAGATTTTTAGAGAGAGAAAAGGTATTTTTTCTTTATCATCTTCTTCCCCAAAACTAGATTTAGAACTCCATTAATGGAGATTATTAATGTAAAATCAAATGTAAACTTAAACAATCATAGTGAAGAATCATGGATGTAGATCAAATTGATCGAAACCATGTAAAAAATCTTGGTGTCCATTTACAATTTTAGCAATTTTACTACCATTTTCATATGTAGATCTAGAAATCAATATCAAGATATGATAAGGGGTGTGTTGTGGGAAAACCTGCAACTACACGTATTTCCCAATGCGAGACGTTTCTATATATACCAACAAGCAACCAATCATCCTCCTTAAACTCCTTCAACTTCCGGAAACTACTTTCTTGGAATTGTTTTTTTATCTTGTCGATATCATTATTAGTGTACTCATGGATAGCATGTTGCACCGTCACAATCCCATTTTGACTCGTGAAAAGTAGACCTTTTAGTCTCCCATGAGCTTTCTCTACCATACTTGTGGACTCAAGTTTGAAATGTTTATAGTCATATGTAAATGCATACACAAACCTCTCTTTGTGTGGCGTCAACCATTGTCTCTTGCAATATTCCACTACTTTGGGGTAATTAGTGCCCCAATCATCCTCAAACTCCTTAAAGTTTATCTCATATCTTGCCACACTCATCGACCAATACAACTTATCCCACGCTTTCATGAATAACCCAAACTTGATCTCACCTTCTTTCCATTCTTTGTCTTCTTTCTTCTTCTCTTCTTCTATTCCTCTCTCTCTTCTTTAGTTAGTTTACTAAGATGTTCATCTTCTTCCTTTTCACGTTTAGTACCTTTCTTTGCCTTTGGATTGTGGATATGACTTCTACAATTGTTTCTAAGATTTCATTGTATATGCCAAGTGAAAAGGAAATTTTGTGCATTGGGAAAGACTATCCTCACGACGTTCATTATTGCTTGCTCATTGTCGGTGGCTATAACCCCCGGAGTTTCGTCTTCATGGTAGGGAAGCTTCAAAGTTTCCAATGCCCAAATATAGCTATCATCCTTCTCCCGATCCATAAAACACCATGCCACCGTGAACGATTGCTTATCCGAGGTTTGTCCTATAATGTTCAACAAAGGCATGTTGTACCTATTCGTCTTATAAGTACAATCCATGAACAAAACTTGGTAAAAGCAACGCGCCAATTGAATCATATCGGGATGCGCAAGAAAAATACGATCCACCTTCCCCTCCGATGACTCATGGTGTTTCACCGTGTAGTTGTATTTGTGTGCCAACCATTGTGATTCTTCCATCACCTTTCTTCCATCCCATTCAATTCTTTTAATGGTTGCCTTTGCCGCATAAATTGTAGACAATGAAGAGAGGTTATGCGGGTCATCCCTCTTGAACCTACGAAGGAGCTTGCTTGGTTTAATTCCCCAACTTGTTCTTACTTGTTCGAACTCGTGCGGTTTTAACTTGGTAACTTGACAGTGCTCAACAAGACTTTCCGGATCTTTATGGTTATGCCAACCAACATCAACTCTACTCATTCTCCACATGTTATCGATTTCTTCGTTCCTCCCAAAAATAATCTTGAATGGGCATCCACACTTATTAGATTTTGTCTTGTACACCCTAGTCTTCTTCTTATCATACACATAACCCTTTCTCTTGTGACTTTCGTCCGGCGATCCATAACACTCGCATACCATTTCAAACCACGTAGATTTTTGTTGGGTGTTTTTTACTAGAACGCACATCTTATCTTTTGCTTTATCAACAATCCAATTTACCGCGTCGTTTTATTCCTTCAATTTTAAATCATTTGCATAATGTTCGGAAGTATTGGGACCCCTAATTTTCTGAGCTTGAGGCTGATCCGGCATAGGTACCAATGCCACAATCTACAAAATATCAAAAGTTTAGTTAATATGTATTACCACGGTCAGCAGGGTCGACATATAACAAGTTCCGGCAAGAAAAACCCGGCACGTAAAATAATATAAACAATGCCGACATGGAAACAGCCGGCAAGGTATGAAAACTTGAAAATGCCGGCGTAAGCATTTTCAAGTAATGGCTCATGTGTTTCAAAAAAATGGAAGTCGGCAAGGTTCAAATTTTATACCTTGTCGGCATAGTACTGCTCATGAAAAGTCGGCACGTTGTGCAAAGTAGAACCACGCCGGCCATTACGGCCAGCATGATCGACAAGCGTCGACCTTGCCGACCCGGTACAGTATAATTGAAAAAAAAATCGATCATTTGCATGGAAAAATCACAATATTCACCACCTAGGTTGTCTACCTGATTACTTGCAGCTCCATTTTCTTCTTCTTGGTCATTGGATTCTTCGTTTGGCTCCATATATTCATCACTTCCATACCCATCATGAGTTTGAGGAAAATAAAAGTGAGGGTCATGCATGTAATCCATTCGATCATGGTCTGGTAGATCATCATACAAGTACTCATCTGTAGGAGGAAAGTTATAAGGCTCCCCCACTTCAAAATCAGGATTTGAATCACTCATTTCACTCATATCACAAATTTCACAAAAACCCTAACCCCACCCCACCCCACCCAAAAAAAAAAACCCTCCTCTACTACTTCATACTAATTTTCTCTCTAAATGATTTATAAAACCCAACTTATAACTAAATTAACTAACTAATCTAATTAATTTAACTAATCTAATCATTTTAGTTAAATTAGAGTTAATCATTGTGGGGGGCATTTTTGCCATTTAGAAAAATCTAGGTTAAGGGGTGGCTTGGCTTTACTTCATAATGACCTGATTTTGTCCTATTGGGTATACCCCAATCAAGCCAGGTTATTTTAGTTACACCAAAAGTTAAAAGAAAATAATCAATTTGATTTTACTTACATGCTTGTCTTCTAACATGAAAGTGAAATTTTTATCTCTAGTTTAAATCATGTGATACACAAAAATATGGTTTATTTTACTTCTACACGTTTTTATTGAAAATAAAATAAAAATAAAAATGAGATTGATTGAAGTAGAAATTTGTTTTTCTAGTTAGAAAAAAAAAATCAGTTGATTTGTCCTCCTCTTGGAAATAATACATTTATCTTTCTTCTTTGTCCCATGCTTATCCTTTTACTAAAAGTAATAGAGTAGTCTTTCTCTTGTATTGATAAAGCCATATGATAGATTTGTCCTTACTTTAGACCAAAAGTTGAGAATCTCTATTGTCTGAATTTTTCTTATCATGTGATGTGATGTGATGTAATGTTATATTATATTATTTCTTTTACTTTCCAAAATCTTGATGCATGTATGTATGTTTTAACTTTAGAAAGCATCATATCATAACTTTATACTAATTATTAGAAAAATACTATGCTACTCCTTGCCTTTTTATTCACCATATGTTCTTATTTGAATCATAATAGTGTATATGTACTATTTTAGATCCTCCTTGTGTTATTAAAGATAACCCGATATTTTTTTTAATACAATTGCTTTTCAAACGGTTTCAATTTTTTTTTTTTTAATATTTTTGTATTTTTTTTCCGAACAAGCTTATTTTTGGTTGATCAAATTGTTAACCATAAAGAAATTTGGTTAATAATTTTTGTTGATGGGTTATGATCATAAATTGGACTGTGACATATCCGCATTACCTATATACAACCAAAAAGAAACTTGGTTTATATATATTCATCTTGTCCATAAAGAAATTTGGTCATAAGAAATGGTATCGAAATTTGTCATGTTTATGGACTCAAAAGGATTTGAGCACCATATTAATGTCATTTACTTTGTCTACGTAGATGGGCCTAATTCGACCAGAGTTCGAACTTTTGGACTCAGCAGGACTTGAGTACCACCGTTGGGTTGCTGATGTGGAAACTACCTTCGTTGCAAAGGACTTCACCTCCACTATCAAGCCATCTGCCGACGCTACTCCGACAACTGAAAAAGACAAAGCTAATGCTCTTATGTACCTCAAGAGACACATCGATCCTAACCTGCGTTGGGGTTATCATCACTTGAAGACACCAAAAGAGCTATGTGATGCTCTCGATAGCCGGTTTGGGAACATTCATGATTCCTTAATACCACAATTGAACGTCTTGTGGAATGAAATCCGCTTTCTCATTTATGTAAAAGTGAATGATTTCCAAAAAGACATGATGCAAATTAAGGCACTATGGACTTTTGTGAAAAGAAACTTACTGACGAGGAAATGATTCAGAAAACCCTATCGACGTTTCCTACCTCGTCCATGATACTAGAAAACAAGTATCGTTTGGAGGTTGACAACAAAAGAATCACCACATTCATTAGATTGATAAACTTACTGCAAGTGGCCGAAAGGCACAATGAGATTCTTGTCAATAAACAATGCCAGAGTTGTCGGGAAAAAGAAAGTTCCCGAAGCTAACCATGGCAAGGTCAATAAAGGGAAGGACCCCAAAGGAAAGAGGGCTCGACATTCTGATTCACATTCCCATGATCCATACCCCACGTGGAGATAACACCTCTCGTGGAAGATGACGTAAGGGACATAATTGAGGTCGAGGGAAAAATGGTCATTCTCATGTTTGGCATAGAGAAGGAACTTCTAGCCATAGTGGTAGTTATCCTAAGTTCGAGAAAACCCCTACGAATCCCACCATTAGAAAGGCTGCAGATGGAAGTGCGCTTTGTTTTAAGTGTGTATTCACCGGACATTGGTACAAGCATTGCAAGGCTAGCGCCAATGTAGCTGCGATCTACAAAAAGTACCGGGAAGCTATCGAACAAGAGGCTAACTACGCAGAAAAAAATAATATTACCCCTGACGCTAACCTCACAATCTCAGATTCTTGGGAAACGAGGACTTTTCCCCAACAATGGATGTGCCTGACTTTTCCTGGGCCTAAACATTTAGTTTCTTATTCCATGGCTTGCTAGACTCTGTTGTTTTAATAGGTTGTTAGTTGCTTTGAGGTAATTTATGTTTTCTTAGTCTATCGTTTGTTTAATGGTTTGAGTAGGTGGTGTTGTTGCTAAACATGTTATTAGCATCTTTATGTTATGTGTGTGGATTATATATGAGTACTTGTTTTCTATCATGCTCTATAGAAATTTACCTTGTTCATGATAATCTAATGTTTAGCATGTATATTAGAATGGTAAGGATGCCATTCTAGTAGAACATGTTTCTCTAAATAAAATGAGATAAACTGTTCATGTTTATAACCTTCCTGCCTTATGTACTTGTATGAATGTCTCAAGGAGAAATTGAATGTCTAGATGATAGTTCTACCACCCATACTATCCTACGAAATAGACAATTATTTGTTGATTTTACTCCTTATAATACATCCGTGACTACGATGATTGGATCATCACAAGTAATCATTGGGCGAGGTACTGCTCAATTCTTGTTGCCAAACGACACAATGATTAAAGTCACAGAAGCTCTATATGCACCAAGAGCTAACCGCACTTTGTTGAGTTTCAAGGACATCCGTGCAAATGGTTATCACTTGGAAACTCACTGTGAAAATGGAATTGAGTTCATATACGTGACCTCTAATGAATGTGGAAGTAAGCACATCTTAGAGAAACTAATGAGTCAATCTAGTGGATTGTACATCACCACTATTCGGATTATTAAATCCCATGTTGTTACCAATGATGAACTATTGGCCAGTGACTTATATAAGCTTTGGAACGATCGACTAGGGTACCCGGGTCGTGATATGATGATTCGTGTTTTGAAGAACTCACACGGAATCCTTACTTTCGAATGAAAAAGAAAATGGGACAAAATATTGTTACAATGCAGAGTAACAATGTGCATTCTAAAGTAAATGATGCAAATTATAAAGTAAGATAAGCGCAACCTTCGTCTTTCAAAGTAATTAAAGCGCACCCCCAGTCCCATTCTTCTTCGTTGTCCTTATCGAAGGCACATCGCTCATTGTGCAAAGATTTTTCTTTGGCAAAGACGGGATCGAGACTATCTTATGCTAAAGATATCAAAAAAAATATTCCATTTTTACAAAGAATACAAGGTGATATTTGTGTACCTATACATCCATAATGCGGACCATTTAGGTATTTTATGGTTCTTGTTGATGCTTCGACCCGATGGTCACACGTTGCATTTTTGTCCATAAGAAATGTTACATTTTCAAAGCTCCTAGCACAAACTATACGACTAAGGGCTCACCACCCTGATCATCCAATCAAGTCTATCAGACTTGATAGTGTTGGAGAATTTACATCTAAAGGATTTGATGATTTCTGTATGTCTAATGGAATTGACGTAGAGCATCCTGTACCCCATGCACACACTCAAATTGGTCTCGCATAAGCTACCATAAAAAGGTTACAAATGATAGCTACGGCATTGGTTATGCATTCCAACCTTCCTATTACTGCCCGGGGGTATGCCATATTGCATGCAGCATTACTTATTCGCTTTAGACCCACTTCTAGCCAACCATTTTCTGCGTACCAATTGGTAACTGGATATGAGCCTGATATTTCACATTTACGCATATTTGGTTATGTCGTATACGTGCCTATTACACCCCCACAGCGTACTAAGATGTGTCCACAAAGATGAGTAGGTATTTACGTTGGATATGAATCCCCAACAATTATCCTCTACTTATAACCTTTGACAGGCGATCTCTTTACCGCTAGATTTGCGGACTGTCACTTTGATGAGACAACCTTCCCGTCGTTAGAGGGAGGTATGGAAAAGGACTTCCAAAGGGAACGACATGAATTGTCGTGGTATGTTCCCACGTTGTCTCATCTTGATCCCCGCACTCCACAATGTGAAAGTGAAGTGAAAAGAATTATCGATCTTCAGAATGTGGCAAATTTAATGCCTGATGCATTTACTGATATCGCTAAAGTGACAAGATCACATATACCAGCTGCAAACGTGCCTGAAAGGTTGGAAATTCCCGACCAGGGAAAAGGTACAATAGATATAGGTGCCAAGGATGCACTTGGTGGAAGTGTAGTTGAGGTCGTGGCCCCCGAAAGAAAGAGGGGGACGCCACTTGGTTTTATCGATACTCATGCAAGGAAGAAAAGGGAAAGTAAGGAACAAACTGATCCATACATCATCAATACAGATAATCCATCTCATAAGATTGTCTCTGATTACAGTTATGTCCATGAATCATTACTGGGGGATGCCCCGAAGTTTGAATTGATTCCAGAGAACAAATAAATCTCTATGGATTGTGAAAGTTCATACGTGTTGATGGAAATATCCTCTACGCATATTAATGATATATTTGCATATATTGTTGCTTGAGAGATTATAGAGCATGATGATATCAAACCACGCTCTATTGCAGAATGCCAAAAGAGAGCAGATTGGCCTCCATGGAGAGATGTAATCCTTGTTGAATTAAATTCACTGGAAAAAAGATAGGTATTTGGTGCGGTAGTGCTAACCCCACCAGGTGTAAAGCATGTATAACATAAATGGGTAATTTTCAGAAAGCGTAATGAAAAGAACAAAGTCGTTATATATAAGGCTCGCCTTGTGGCGCAAGGTTTCTCACAACGCCCTAGGATTGGTTACGAAGAAACGTACTCTCCTGTAATGGACGTCATCATGTTTCGTTACTTAATCAGCTTAGTAGTTTCAGAAGGACTTGTGTTTATAAAGAGAACAAGTTCCAGATTCGCAATTATAGCCGTCTATGTGGACGATATGAACATAGTAGGTACTCTTGATGAAATAAGAGAAACCGCAAGATATTTGAAATCCAAATTTGAGATGAAAGATCTTGGGAAAACTCGGATGTGTCTAGGACTTGAACTAGAACATCGGGCTTATGAAATATTAATCCACCAGTCTGCATATGTCCAAAAGATACTCAGGCAATTTAATATGGACAAAGTGTACCCTGCTATCACTCCCATGGTTGGTCGAACTTTAGATGTACATAAGGACTCATTTCATCCAAAGGAGGATGGCGAAGATGTATTGGGAGCTGAATGTCCCTATCTAAGTGCAATAGGCACATTATTGTACTTAACACAATGTACTCGACCAAATATCTCGTTCTCAGTGAACTTTTTATCTAGATATAGCTTATCGCCAACGCAACATCATTGGAATGGTATAAAAAAAATATCTTTAGATACCTAAAGGGAATCATTGACTTAGGTTTATTTTATCCCTACGAAGACGAAAGGATAGATGTTAATGTAATTGCAACTCCTTACACCAACACCCCAAATAATTTTTTGGTTGGTTTTGATGATCCTGGGTACCTCTTAGACCCACACAAAGGTCGATCACAAACTGGATATGTGTTCTATATCGGGAATACAACGATATCCTGGAGATCGACCAAGAAAACCCTTGTGGCTACCTCCACGAACCACTCTGAGATCATTTCCCTACATGAGACGGTTCGTGTGTGTGTATGGTTAAGGTCTATCATTACACATATTCGAGGGACATGTGGCTTGAATTCTACCATTAAAGAGCCAGCATGCATTTATGAAGATAATGTAGCTTGCATCGAACATATGAAGCAAGGGTATATCAAGGGTGATGATATGAAACATATATCACCGAAGTTATTCTACAATCAGCAACAACAATGTCTTCTAAAAAAGTCAGTAAAGTAAAATTTGATGAAAATGTGGAAGACTTATTTACTAAGTCATTACCTAAGGTCACATTTGAAAAACATGTGAGAAGTATAGGACTAAAGAGATTGTCCGAACTTCCCATGACCTCATAGGACTAAAGGAACTGTCCACTCCCATGAATGTATTAGACTAAAGAAATTGTCCTGCATCAGGGGGAGCACCTGATGGTATGTTGAACTATTTTCCTTCACCGAGCTCACTTTTCCCACTGGGTTTTTACTACTCGGAAAGGTTTTTAATGAGACAACAATAATACCATTATACAAATCATGGGGAGATGTCAATAATACCACAAATCTCGGAAACGTATGTTATACTCTTTTCCTTCACCGAGGTTACTTTTTTCCACGGGGTTTTGTTACTCAACAAGGTTTTTAATGAGACAACAAAAAACACTAGAGATACAACTTCAGTTGATTCTCCTTACGAGTATTCAGGTTTTTGTGCGAAATATTTTTCCTGACACGGTCTACAAAGGAGAAGAGTCCTGACAAGCGATGCCATTTCAGAAGCTCAAGTGTCTTTCTCCTTTGACCAGTTTTTCATCAGCAGATGTTTTCTGGAAAGGTTTTGAGTTTTGACAAAGCAGTCAGTTTACAATGATGGTCATCCAATGGGGAGTGTTGTAGGAATATTACTGGTGGTGTGGTTGACCACCCCCATGTTGGACAATATAGCATTTCTGGTCCTCTGACTCAATCAACACATGTACTTTTACCTTCTCTTTATCCCATGTATTTAAAGAGTAAAACCTAATGAGAAAATATATCTGATTTCCCTCCGTTTTTCCGTCTCTTTTATGCTTTAATGTTTTGTCTCTCCATACAACAAACTTCTTCGATAACAACTTTTTATTTAAAAATTTCGCATTTGGAGTTTTAGCTTACGGGTAGGTAGGGAACTAGGGATCCAGTGGAGACATCATAAAACTAAAGATTCTCGATGCTCATATGTTCCCTCGCATACATTCGGGGAAACATAGATTCATGGAGGTTTCAGACAAAAGCCTCCAAAACAGGGATGAAACATAGTACATATCACATTTTCATACACAAAATCGTTGCGTATATTATGCAAATAAATACTTCCTCCATTTCTAAAAAGTAGTCAAGTTTGGTTTTAACAAAAATTAAGAAAACCAATCATTGTAGCTACTTTTTCATGTTTTTTCCTAAACTATCCTTTGGTCCCCACTCATTTGCTATTAGAGAAAGAGGAGAGAGAAGTGGTCCCCTTTTTATATTAGAGAGAAAAAAATGAGAGAGAGAATTGATCCCTCTATGAGTATAATAATAAAATCATGACATTTGACTTTCCACATATGAAAACAAGCATTTTTTTTTTTTTTGACATAACCAAATAAAAATACATACTTATATTTTAGAAACGGAAGGAGTACATGGGTGATTGGGTATCTAAATTTGAAGCCACGTAAAAGTTCAAGAAATCAATTCTCATGAGTCGGTCGGTAGTGGAGTATGACGGACAAGATGACGTAAAGGATGGTACACGTCCCCAAAAAGTCTCCGATCTTGACTTGTTTTGTGCACAAGCAGTCAATACTAGACTGAAAACCTCAGAGATAAATACTTCACCCTTCACAGAAGCAGAAAACAAATTTGAATAGATAATGGAAGATTTGAAGTTATTTAGTGTATGGTATAGCCCTTATGGTTGCAGAATTAAATGTGCTCTGCAACTGAAAGGATTAAATTATGAATACATAGAGGAAGATCTTTCAAATAAGAGTGATTTACTCCTTCAATACAATCCAGTTCATAAGAAAGTTCCGGTTCTCGTTCATGGTGGAAAACCCATTGTTGAATCATTGATCATTCTTGAATACATCGATGAGACATGGCCAGAGAGATACCCAATACTCCCTAAAGACCCTTATGAACGATCTAAAGCTCGTTTTTGGACCAAATTCATGGAAGACAAGGTAATTATTTCAACTCCGTTCATTTATAGATTAATTACGCGATTTTTTCCTTCGGTGCTTAATAATTTGATTGATTTTTTCTTGTTGTTGTTGCATATTCTGCGTAGGAATTAATTTTTTGGGGTTTAGTTCAAGCTACCGAGGAAACAAAAGAGGAAAAAATCAATGAAATCATGGGAGTACTGAAAACCATTGAAGAACAAGGACTAAGCGACAAGAATTTTTTTGGGGGAGAGGATATCGGATTCGTAGACTTAGCATTTGGAACCTTCATCCGTTGGTTTAAAGGAGGTGAAGAGCTCAAAGGAATAAAGATATTTGAAACTTGTACCCGTTTGCAGGCATGGTTCGAAAGGTTCAATGAAGTGCCTGTAGTCAAAGAAAATTTACCAAGTGTGGATGAATTGGTCGCTCACTACAAACCTCAATATTTGGCTAAATATGGCACTTAGCTTGAAATTTAATCTAAGAAGTTTGTATTGTATCTTCTCAGTTCTTGTAACGTAGTACTACCTTTTATTGCTAAATAAAGCTTGAGATTTTAAGTACTGTATATAAACTTCAAAACAGGGGTTAGCATTTTCTGAGCTGACACTCGTGCAGTGATTCATTACATGGCTTAAGCGGGTTCCTAAAGATACCAGATTCATGTTCACAATTTTTTCACCCAAAACCAAATTTCCAGGTTGCATATCAAAATAATATAGACACCTGTTCTTTGCAGTTTCTCCGTGGAATGATCTGGTATCCATCTACCGATGAAACAGCGCATTAATAAAATCTACACTTGAATGCAGGAGGAATAACCAGGTCGTAATACCGTTCTAGTTTATTTTTATTGTCTGTACTTGCCGTGTTCCTTTTTTCTGTTAGTTTCAAGAAGCATCGCGGATCGTGTTCTATTTGTGAGCTTATTATTAAACGAAAGAAGGTTCTCAAATGGCGGATGCTTATTTCTCCGGCTATAAGAGAAGCACGGACATTGATGGAAGCAATAAGGGATAAGTGGGCTCTGCAGACCCCACTTGAATTGGGCTCGAGTTTCCGTGAAAATTTTGTCCCATGAGGGCGATTATTAGTGAAAACTACACACATACCCATTCTTCAGATTTTCTCCATTTTGAAACCCACGCCCAGAAATCTGAAGGCGCGCATCCATTTTCTGGGAAAAATTCTCCGACAAACCCATATTTTTTAGAATTAGATTTTCGCTTATTCTTCTTCCTTCGTCTTCGTCTTCTCCTTTTTTCTTTTCTTTTGATTTCCTTTTAATGGGTTTCTGTGTTAAAATTGATTCGATAACTTGAAAGCCGTGAGATTAAAGAAGAACTGGATTGAGAAGTTTGGGCTCAAGTTGTTATTTTATTAAACTGCAGCTGCCATTAATGGGGTTTCTGTGTTAAATTGATTCAATAACTTGAAAGCCGGGAGATTAAAGAAGGACTGGACTGATGAGAAACTGAGAAGTTTGGGTTCGAGTTGTCCCTGATTTTGATGGAATTTATAAGAAAATTGGGTTCTATTTTGTAACAGAGAAGTTAGGTTTTTTGTGGATGTTTGATTCTGTGGAGAAATTAAATGAAGAACTTGTGTTGATTCAATGGGGTTTGAGTTGATTAGGGTGCTGATTGTCATGGGTACGTTTAGTTTTCTCGAGTTACAGAAGTTGGATTGAATTTGAAGTCGAGAACAGATTGCAATGGTGCTGAAGCATTTGGTTTAATGAACCTGTAATTGAAATAAGAACTACGATATGAGTTGGTATTGAACACATAGAAGAGGTGGTAGTGATTCTGGTGATGGACTATGGTGATGTTGGTAGATCTGTTTTGCTGCTGCGGAAACTGGTGTTGTGTTGTGTTTGCTTTCAGGAGATGTAATTTGGGTATGATGCAGATGGGTTGGAGGTTGTAAGTTGTAGGAATGGGAAAAATGGGTTTGTTGCTACTGATTTTGAATGAGACTTGTGATCAAACAGAAACATATTTGAAGTCAAGAAAATGGGGATGTTGTTGGTTGGCTTGATGGTTGAAATTCATGAGTGTTATGTCTAGGCTAGGGTTCTGCGGTCGTGAAAATAGATGCATAACCTACTATGCATCTACAAAATTTGTTGCATAACTTGTTATGCAGTCCAGAAAACGGTTGCATAACACATTATGCAGCAAGTTTTTTATCACTATTAAAACCAACAAAAAAAAAACTGCATAACTTGTCATGCACCTACAATAATATCTGCATAATACGTTATGCAGTTGCGAAAATGGATGCATAATGCATTATGCATTCGAGAAAATCATTGCACAATCTTTTATGCATCAAGAAAATAGATGCATAATGCATTATGCATCATTTTTTTTATATAGTTACAGACTAATACAATGGCTACATAACTTGTTATAGATGCATAACTTTGTTATGCAGAGGCATAATTTGTTTTGCAGTCGAGAAAATGGTTGCATAATTTGTTATGCGTCTGCAGAATGTGTTATGCATCCTTTTTGTAGTCTGCATAATGAATATGTAGTCAATTTTTGAATTTCTCCCCTAAAATGATGACTACCTCCGATTTTTTCGTAAAAAACAAAAATTTGATATTGTTGTTTGTATTCGTTGTGTAGCTCTCTTTAAAATATTTCCAACGATATAAAAATTGTAAAATTCCAAGACGCGGTATTTTAGATATGTTATATCCAAGTTGTGTTGCCAATTATACCCCTGCAAAAATAGTATGCATAACGAGTTATGCCTGAAAAAATAATATGCATAACGAGTTATGTATTGATTATTAATAATTTCATATAATTATGGGTATAAAATTATGGGTGTCACGGTACCTAAAAGTAATTGTGGGCCTGACAATGAGAATTTTTTTTTTTGGGCCTGCCCCTAATTTTCCCCAATTATTATCGGTAAATTGAAATTGGGTCAAACAACATAAGCATAAAATTTTTTTCC
This sequence comes from Papaver bracteatum, assembly GCA_023529315.1. Taxonomy (NCBI): domain Eukaryota; kingdom Viridiplantae; phylum Streptophyta; class Magnoliopsida; order Ranunculales; family Papaveraceae; genus Papaver; species Papaver bracteatum. The sequence goes on from JAJJWX010003633.1 coordinate 170,843, forward strand.
TTGAAGCTATGGTCCTATGGATACAAAGTCGTATACCAATGATCCTTCCGAGTACGGACATCTTATCCCAACTTTGACTGCTAGGAGCGAAAATGCTACTTATCTACCAAAATTATACATCAAAATTATACCACGTTTATGTGTCAACTTTACATTGGTTCATTTTTATAAGGGACGCCTGTTTTTCCTGGTGGGGTAGGATGTGGAAGCAATCAACGGTGGATATCATTGCCACATAGGGATGTATCTATCCGGTGTATGAAACAAGTATATATGTAGCAGTTTCGCTGCTAGGAGCAGGGACCAACTGTACATTGCCAGAAATAATACATATAATCTATCGGAAATGATTGGTGACCCGACGATTTGGTCCAGAAAAATCCAGCCACACACAAAAGTGGTGGGGCTAAAAACCCACCCCCTATAATTTCTTAGTGGGCCCCAGGGGCTGTGTGTGTTGTAGGATTACTCAGGACCAAATCATCGGTAGCATTACCGTGAAAGAGATATGAAGAGATAACTTAATTGTACAGACGCATGTGTGTTTGGCATCAAAAGGATGCAGAGAGAAGGAGTCGTACGTACAAGTCATTCATCCTCCTTAATTTTTTCAATCGAACCACTTATTTCTTGGTCAAAACTATTATCAACCCTCCGAAACCTCTCTTCTACTGGTCCATACCGCCTTGATTTTCATTTGATTCCTCTTATTTTTCTTCGCTATTTTTCCCATGTTCTCTAAGTGTCTTCTCTACGATCTATTTCCATCTCTTTTTTTTAGTCTTTTCTTAGTTTGGTCGTTGTTTTCTCATTTCATCTCAAAAGTTTTAGATCTAGTCCTTCTTGTTAATAATTTTTTCTCTTTTAGTGGATTACTGGTTTTTCTGTTCTCCCTGTCCTATTTGGTTGTAAGGATTCTCCAGATCTGGAATTATTCTCCATAAACTCTGAGAAAGCTCCGAGTCCAGACGGTTACACAAGTAAGTTTTCCAAAGTTTTTTGGGAATCACTCATGAATCACACAAACTTGACGTTAATACCTAAAGTGGACCACCCATCAAAATCTTCTCAATTCAAGCTCATAGGACTATGCAACGTCACCTACAAAATCATTGTAAAAATCCTAGTTAATCGAATTAGACCATTACTCCCTTTTCTAATAATACCTTATCAAAGTGCCTTCGTACCACAAAGATCAATTCATGATAACATAGCAATCGTTGGAGAATTATTCCATCATATAAAACCCTCAAGACTCACCAAAGACCAAACTGTATATCCAAATAGCCTATGACAGCTTAGATAGGGGATTCATCAAAAATGTTTTCACCAATCTGGGATTTCCAACAATCTTTATAGATTATATTATGTTATGTGTCACAACTGTTACATATTCAATCAACATAAATAGTACACCACATGGATATATCTTCCCAACTAGAGGTATTAGACAGGGGGACCAACTATCTTCATACATCTTCATAATATACACAGAGATCTTGTCTACGAATTTGGGAAACCTTCTGAATCAAAAGCGGGTTCAAGGTCTTAGCATATCAAAAAAAAAAAAAAAACGCCACCCATCGTTCATTTAATGTATGTTGATGATCTTCTAATCACTTAAAAATCCTCTGCTCAGAGTAATCTTCATCTCAAGAAACTGCTTCACTCTTATGGCACTTCGGCGGGTCAAGTAATTAATATATACTTCCAAATCAGTAACCATTCACCAGCCAAGATTGGATCCGATCAAAATTATTAATTTTCAACAATTCTTCAATATGTCTGCAATATCAAAACCTCCAATTTATCTAGGAGTCCAATTCAAGCAAGAAAGAGAATCTAACCACGCCTTTACGCCACTCCTTCAAAGATTAACTCGAAAAGCTAAAGGATGGATGACAAAATGCCTAACTCAAGATGGAAGATTCACACTCATTAAAACCTCCCTAATTCTCACCTCAAATCATCTTATGAAAACGAAAAACCTTCCCGTCAATATCCACAAGTAGATAGATCGTATCACCAGAAATTCCTTCTGGCGACATGATTCATCAGTTAAAAAGCTTTATTTTATAGGTTGGGACAAGGTAACAAAACCAATTTCTGAAGGAGGACTAGGCATAAGAAAAAGCAGTGATCATAATAAGGCACTTATAATGAAAAGAATCCGGAGTTTGCACGAACAACCTAATTCCATTTGTGGAAGTCTTTTCAGGTAAAAAAATATTTATATCAACAACCAATTCTACAAGGCATTGATACCATACCATCTTCCTCCAGCCCTACCATGCAACAACTGATATTTCATCGTATTGGAAATAGGCTTTCAACACCAATAGAAGCCAACTGGATTTTACAATCACCAAACCTAGACCCAATTCAATGCTACCCGATCTTAAATGTAGCTGATATCATTGATCCAATCTCTCATAAACGGAACCAAGAAATATTAAACACTCTCCCCAATCATGTAGCCCACAAAATCATAAATATCCACCTCCCCAAGATAACCCCAGGACAAAATTATCTGGCCACATTCAAAATCGGGAAAATACACTATTTCATCGGGATACAAATGTCTAACCCATAATCAACCTAACCATACCCTCCTCCCACCCACCAAATTCCTGTGGACCTTACCATGTCCACCAAAAATTAAGATTTTCTTGTGGAAAGCAATTAATGAAGGGTTACCAACCTTCTCTCTTCTTCATTACATCCATTTAACCAACTCAGATATTTCCCCAGATGAAATATTTATCCGGAATCAACAAATCACCTGATAATTCACTGTCCAACGACAACTATATCTTGGAATACTTTACTCTCTCAACCCTCAACCACACCAACCTACAACAATGCCCCCGTATTTGCTTTAACTCCTCATACAATCATCTCCAAAATCCTACAACAACCAGCTCCAACATCTGTCATCTCCACCTTCTGTTTTTTATTTTGGGCCTTATGGCTAGCTAGGAATGATCTAGTATACCGTCAAAAACAAACAACAACGGTAGAAATCTTAGATTGGGCACAAAAACAACAACAAGAATATTCGCGGCGCTACAGTCCTTACCTCCGGTCCTACCGGGAAATTTACTGACACTCAACCACTCAAGAAGCACCAAAAGTATCTCAACAATCGCGGTAGGATGGTCCACTCCGAACATGAAATGGATTAATATTAATACTGATGGAGCGGACAAAGGTCATCCAGGTTTTGCAGGTGTAGGTTTCATTTGTAGGGACTCCAACGCACGAACGATAATGGCTCTAACTCAACCTTTGAAAATTACAATTGCCTTAACTGTAGAAACATGGGCCCTGCTTTTGGCATCGAGAATAACAGCTAAAAGGCAATGGCCAAAATTTATCTTCGAGATATACTTAGAGAACCTCATGCGATTTATCACATCCCCTACTCCCTCCCCCCCACCCTTTGGTATATCCCCGGGATGGTTTAGGAAATACAGAATAGGACAGGCTGCTATACGACACAACTACAGGGAAGGAAATCAAGCAGCATATGATTTGGCCAATCATGCGGCAGATGGAAGCCTACTAGAAAATCTGCCAACCAAAATTTGGGACCAAGCAATCCAGTTTTTATTATTCAAATTGTTTATCATGACTCCGTGGGTACCACATACCCGCGCCAAATTGTAGCCTAATATCCGTTTAATAAAATGCATGCTTCAAAAAATTGTCTATCGACCGTATAATTGCAGTATATATGCTGAATCATTTCAGGCTATCTCATATTAGACCCGAAGTGAATTTGCATTCCATTTACATAGTCTTTCCCTGTACAAAGTTGTTAGCACATTTTCATATTAGAGCAAGGGATTATAGGTTGAGTGGAGAAAGAGTATGGCTCTGCTTCGTCACTCTGACGTAAGCATTCCTTTTTTTCTTTGATGTTCTCTATATTTTCCTTCCTGGGAATTCTTATTACAAACATTCATCAATTAGTCATTCTATTTGTGATCAGTTGTAGCATTTATACCTTTTACAAGTTCAAGATCAATCATCGGAAAACAAAATTTTCTAAAATTACCAGCAAAAATTCTGAGACAATCAAACCAAATTACTTTCATTTAACCATTTCTTTACACAACAAAACATGCATTGCAGCAGTCCATTACATCTCCATTTATATCCACAAAAAACATCTGAACATCTATAACTTAGTTATTTATCACAAAATTTAAACCGAAAAAAATCACATTAGTACCCACTATAATACTTCCATACATCAACTCCGTCCCAATTTCTTAGTCACCCACACACCCGAGAAAATTACCAAACAAACTAGAAAGCAACAAAAACAAACTAACATAAACACAAACCAAAGTTTCAACTTGAACAAGAAAAATATAAACAACAAGGGCAAGATTCAGAAGACTAAGAGCAAGTACCACATCAGAACTTGCTAGAAAAAAACTTGCTGATCATCATAAGACTTTTTTCAAAGTCTAACACCAGTGTTCTTGTCGATACCCAAGGGAGATTTCTAGTAATCATCCCCATTGTAGCTCCAATCATCCTCATAGATTTGTTGATATATTCACTTCCAGATGAAGCAAAAGGCATATATCCATCATCAGTACCTTCAGGAGCATCTGCATCAGCACTTGCATCAGTTTCATCCCCCAACACCTCTTTATCTTCATTATCAGAATCACCCTCATGCATGGTCCTTGAGAAGATTCCAAGATTGGCCTTCTCTTGCAGATATCGCATATACAACGTATCTTCCTCATACTTCAACATTCTTCTCTTTTCCTCCACAGTATCTGAGTCCTCCTGGCTTGAATCAATCTCTTCTAAAAAATACTCTTGCCCTTCATCTTCATCCTCTTATGATTTCGCCTCGGTTTCACTCCCAAGTCTCTTCATATTGTACTTCTCCAAACACTCTTCCCTTTTCCTCTCATCTCTTGACAACATTTTTTCTTTCCATGCAGCATACTCAAAATCATTATCTTCTTTTTCCTTCAACCTTTATGCTTCTCTGTTGCGATGATCAATCTCAGTATGAACAACATCTTTCAGTTTTCCTAATTCTTGATCTCTGAGAGACCTTGCTATGCTCTTTGCTAAATCAAATGAATTGGTGGTTGGAGGAGAAGAGGAGGAAGCATGATTGCCAGAGTTTGCCATCTCTAATATTTTTTAATCTTTTCCCTTTTTGGCTATCTTTTCTACTATAAACAATGTTTTCCGATTAACCCATTTTATAGATCTTTAAATAAAACCATTAATAGTCATTTAAGATGTTTGGTTAAACGTCCCGTCCCTTGGCAATTCACGCCTATTCAAGGCTATTCGCACCTTCTCCAGAACCATTATTACCACATGAAAAATAAAAGTCAAAACCTATTCTCAGACTCTTCATCTCTCAATAAACCACTTAGAGCCGCTATTAAGAGGGGAACTGGCGGTTCACCTAATTTTGATAACCAATATTGTGCACTAATAAGAACTTTGTTTCCTATGAAGGTCCAGGATTTGTAGCACTTGTTGAGAGGCACCATTGTCATCCAGAGTATATTGGATAGACTATTTGTAACCATGTTATAAAAAATAATCACTCACAACCATACACCATTTACTCAAAATACCATCAGATCATCAAGGAACCAAATTATTTTCCCGTCTCTTCCACCCTCCTTTTCATTCAAATACCAAAACATTATGCTTTAATCACCCTTGGAAGTATGCAAGATCAATTATCCCACTTTGGCAAGAAATACAAAGGCATTTATAATCCACCTAATTTTCTCTACATCAGCATGACGTATCTTTGCCAAAAAATATATTTTCTCATCTTTGGGAGATTTGTTTCTCCACTAAATTACAACCATTGTCACGTGAAACATTTTACTTCTTATCCTAGGCTTCATTCTCAAAAAGTGTTTAAAGTTGATGGAGATTATGTGGTTAGTACTCAAGGGAGCATAGATACAAACAAAAACTACATAGTTTCACAGCCTTTTTACTTCCTTCAAAAAGGAAACCAAATGCAACCATCAAAGATTTCCATATTAAGGTTCAATCAAATTCAGAGACCTGGTTTTTGTTGAATATTGTGGTGATATGTCGTAATCTTAACACATTAGCCAAAAATTATTGGCCATATCATATCCAGATACATATTATTATCCTCCCAGCCAATGGAAACACTACTTAAACCCATTTTTCGCATCTCTATCCTCCTAGTCGGTTTTACTTATATGGATCAGTCAAAAACAAATAACCTCTCACAACCTTTAACTCTAGAGATTCAAAACCTTGGTGCTTTAATGGTTGAAAACTCACAATACCATACTCTCTCACTGAACCAGTTTTTATTGATAAGGAAGTTGTTTTGGCTGAAAATGATAACAATTGGAAATGGTGTATGGTGGGTTATGTTTGCAGTGAAACTCTAGTTCCCACATCTTCTATCAGACATTATATATGTTCTCAATGGCCATTAGCCCAATCCCTTATTGTTACAAAATTCAGTGGTCAGAGAAATAAAGTTCTGATTAGATTCCTTGCAGAATGTGATTTTAATAGGGGTTAATGAGAAAAGACCTTGGTATGCTTGTAGTTTTCTTACGGTTCTAAGGGTGGTACCACCAACTGGTTGGCCAGCTAATCATCAAGTGTCTTTCATTGAAGAACTCTTGTGGGTTATACTCTGCAATGTACCAAATGAATGCATTGAATTTGAAGATTTGAAACTCCTTACTTTCAGAATGGGTGAGTTAATCGAAGCTAAAGAACCATATGGTAATCATCCTCTTAAAAAGAATGTTAAAGTTTGTGTTCGTGTATCTGTTCAAAGAGCCCTGCCAGCTGGTATTCCTTTAATCACTAGAGGAAGAATTATACCATTTCTTATTGAGAGTAGATACTTCAAAGTCCCAAGAAATTTTTGTACTTCATGTCGTATTATTGATCATAAAGAAGCTAATTGCCCTTTTTGGTTGGCTAAAGTGAAAGCAAAAAAGGAATTTGATTCTTCAAGCTCTGGAGTTACTTGGCCTAGAGTATCCAAATTAATGATGCCTCATAAGTCAGTTATTCCTCCTACTTTTTATGAAGATGTCCTTACTAGCAAAGATTCTACAATGATTGCTGCAGACTCTATTCCCGATAGTCATGATACTATTGTTGGTCAAAATGCTACTGTCTGTATTGCCAATGACGAATGTGGTAAAACTGTGATTAATGGTCATGTAATAAATAGAGCTATAAATGAGTTTCATAAGGATTGTTTTCAGATAAGCCCCTTTGCAAAAAGATATGATGCTTCTATGATGTTGGTCATGTATCTCATGACAACCCAGTCGAAAAATGCAACGGTCTTCCTGTCATTCTAAAGCAAGCTCCTACCCAGAATGACAATTTATCTGAGTCAATTTTAACACCTAATGCTGCTAAATCGGTACTGATTCGTACCTCCAACTCTTCCAGGAGATTCAAATAGTCTGATGTTCCAACTCAGAGGGTTAACACTACTAGAAAATAAGTGGTTCCTTTAGTAGATGAACATAATGCTCTTTCTAATTTAAAGAGAAAAATCAATCCCAGAGTTGATCAAAGGAAACGCACCAGAGCTAGCACTTCACTCCTATATAGTATCATTGTGGTACCTGAACAAAATGATTCTTATGAGCCAGATTATACTTCTCCATGTCCTCCAATCACTAAATTGGGTAACCCTTCTACCATTAACCTCACCAATTGTAGCCTCAATACCCACTCTTTGGTCAATCCCTTTGAATGTTACAATGTTCCTACTGATACTACTCTGGTGAGCAATGGTGCCAACGATAATTCTTCTCAAGATGTTTTCAACCTTGACCTCAATTATGTGCAAGGGCCTATCTTTAATGGTGGATCCTCTAGTTCTCAGCTTAGTGGTGATTTTAATTCCACCATCCAGGTAAATTCTACTACTTCTCCTCCTTTGAATGCTTCAAATCCCTTGTCCAATACTGCTTCCAACTTTTCTGTTAATAATGTCAATTTGCTCTTCCGGAACATTATAGGCCTAGGTAAAAAATATGCTAATGAATAACTCAACCTACTCTGTAAGAATATCAACCCTGATATTGTCTCCCTCTCGGAAACTAAAATGAAAAAAGACACTACTGCTAGAAGAATGAAAAACATGGGCTTTATTGGTACTTATCATGTACCTAGTATTGGTAGAGTGGTGGACTGGTTTTAGCTTGGAAAAAGGAAACCACCCTCAACATTTTATCTTCTAGTATGAGGGCCATATATGTTACTACCAACGACATCATTTATTCTAAATTGTTTCACTTGCACTTTGTTTATGGAGAACCTAATAGTAACCTACAAAATGCTTTTTGGAATAGTTTTTGTCAAATGCCTCCCACCCCTCCAGATGAACCAACCTTCTTTGTATGAGACTTTAATGCCTTATTAGGTCCTGATGATAAAAATGGGGGTCTGGAGGTTGATGATTTTGATTTTATTAACCTTAGGAATTTTTTATTTACATGATCCTGGATACTCTGGTCCTAGATTTACTTGGTCTAATATGCAACAAGGTCATGACCTTATTCTTGAAAGACTTGACAAATGACTAATCAACCCTTCTGCTAAAACTTTGTTTACAAAACTTTGTGTGAATAACCTTCCTAGAGACTCTTCTGATCACTGCCCTATGCATATTTGTTTTAACTCTGATGATATTTGTATGCCTAGGCCCTTCCACTTCATGGAAATGTGGATTGAGGATCCTGCTTGTAGAGACATTATAGTTAATTATTGGTCTATCAATGTTGTGGGATCTCTTGGCTATAAGCTTAAAGCTAAACTTTTAAACAATAAAAAAGGTTTACGTGATTGGAATAAGTCCTCTTTTGGAAATATATACAAACTAATATTTCTACAACCAGAGAGGAATTAGTGAAAATTCAAACTTTTGTTCCTACTAACTGTAGCGCCATCTCTACGCTTAGATCTAGACTTGAATACCTCTACAATCTGGAGGAACTCTACTGGAAAGATAAATCCAGGGAAGTTTGGCTAATGGAAGGTGATCGAAACTTACCTTATTTCCATAGGGTCACCCTCATTCATTCTAAGCTGTGTCACTTGCACTTTGTTTATGGAGAACCTAATAGTTACCTACAAAATGCTTTTTGGAATAGTTTTTGTCAAATGCCTCCCACCCCTCCAGATGAACCAACCTTCTTTGTATGAGACTTTAATGCCTTATTAGGTCCCGATGATAAAAATGGGGGTCTGGAGGTTGATGATTCTGATTTTCTTAACCTTGGGAATTTTTGATTTACATGATCCTGGAAACTCTGGTCCTAGATTTACTTGGTCTAATATGCAACAAGGTCATGACCTTATTCTTGAAAGACTTGACAGATGACTAATCAACCCTTATGCTAAAACTTTGTGTGAATAACCTTCCTAGAGACTCTTCTGATCACTGCCCTATGCATATTGGTTTTAACTCTGATGATATTTGTATGCCTATGCCCTTCCACTTCATGGAAATGTGGATTGAGGATCCCGCTTGTAGAGACATTATAGCTAATTCTTGGTCTGTCAATGTTGTGGGATCTCCTGGCTATAAGCTTAAAGTTAAACTTTTAAACAATAAAAAGGTTTACGTGACTGGAATAAGTCCTCTTTTGGAAACATATACAAACTAATATTTCTACAACCAGAGAGGAATTAGTGGAAATTCAAACTTTGTTCCTACTAACTCTAGGACCATCTCTACGCTTAGATCTAGACTTGAATACCTCTACAATCTGGAGGAACTCTACTGGAAAGATAAATCCATGGAGGTTTGGATAATGGAAGGTGATCGAAACTCACCTTATTTCCATATGGTCACCCTCATTCAATCTAAACTATGTCACTTACACTTTGTTTATGGAGAACCTAATAGTAACCTACAAAATGCTTTTTGGAATAGTTTTTGTCAAATGCCTCCCACCCCTCCATATGAACCAACCTTCTTTGTATGAGACTTTAGTACCTTATTAGGTCCCGGTGATAAAAATAGGGGTCAGGAGGTTGATGATTCTGATTTTCTTAACCTTAGAAATTTTTGATTTACATGATCCTGGATATTCTGGTTCTAGATTTACTTGGTCTAATATGCAACAAGGTCATGACCTTATTCTTGAAAGACTTGATAGATGACTAATCAACCCTTCTGCTAAAACTTTGTGTGAATAACCTTCCTAGAGACTTTTCTGATCACTGCCCTATGCATATTGGTTTTAACTCTGATGATATTTGTATGCATAGGCCCTTCCACTTCATGGCAATGTGGATTGAGGATCCCTCTTGTAGAGACATTATAGCTAATTCTTGGTCTGTCAATGTTGTGGGATCTCCTGGCTATAAGCTTAAAGCTAAACTTTTAAACACTAAAAAATGTTTACGTGATTGGAATAAGTCCTCTTTTGGCAACATATACAAACTAATATTTCTACAACCAGAGAGGAATTAGTGGAAATTCAAACTTTGTTCCTACTAACTCTAGGGACATTTCTACGCTTAGATCTAGACTTGAATACCTCTACAATCTGGAGGAAATCTACTGGAAAGATAAATCCAGGGAGGTTTGGCTAATGGAAGGTGATCGAAACTCATCTTATTTCCATAGGGTCACCCTCATTCATTCTAAACTATATCACTTGCTCTTTGTTTATGGAGAACCTAATAGTAACCTACAAAATGCTTTTTGGAATAGTTTTTGTCAAATTCCTCCCACCCCTCCAGATGAACCAACCTTCTTTGTATGAGACTTTAATGCCTTATTAGGTCCCGATGATAAAAATAGGGGGTATGGAGGTTGATGATTCTGATTTTCTTAACCTTAGGAATTTTTGATTTACATGATCCTGGATACTCTAGTCCTAGATTTACTTGGTCTAATATGCAACAAGGTCATGACCTTATTCTTGAAAGACTTGACAGATGACTAATCGACCCTTCTGCTAAAACTTTGTGTGAATAACCTTCCTAGAGACTCTTCTGATCACTGCCCTATGCATATTGGTTTTAACTCTGATGATATTTGTATGCCTAGGCCCTTCCACTTCATGACAATGTGGATTGAGGATCCCGCTTGTAGAGACATTATAGCTAATTCTTGGTCTGTCAATGTTATGGGATCTCCTGGCTATAAGCTTAAAGCTAAACTTTTAAACACTAAAAAAGGTTTACGTGATTGGAATAAGTCCTCTTTTGGCAACATATACAAACTAATATTTCTACAACCAGAGAGGAATTAGTGGAAATTCAAACTTCTGCTCCTACTAACTCTAAGGACATATCTACGCTTAGATCTAGACTTGAATACCTCTACAATTTGGAGGAACTCTACTGGAAAGATAAATCCATGGAGGTTTAGCTAATGGAAGGTAATCGAAACTCACCTTATTTCCATGGGGTCACCCTCTTCAAGAGAAAGTTGGATCAAGGATTCTTCTGGTACTATATGCTAACTAATAGGAATAGTATATGAACCTCCTTTGTTGATTATTTCAAGAGTCTTTATTCTTCCCACTCCCAATAATTTAAAGATAAAATTCTTCATGACCTTCCTGTGATTTTTCTGATAATGATAATTCTTTCCTAAATTCTCCTCTCTCTGCTGAAGAGATTAAGAATGTTATTTTCCAGATGTGAAAAAAAAAACTCCTATGCCTGATGGCTTCATTGGTTTGTTCTACCAGAAACACTGGGATATAGTGGGGGATGCAGTTATTGATATGACTCAGACTTGCTTTAAAACTGGTCATATATCTAAAGTCTTTAATCATACCAACATAGCACTCATCTCTAAAGTCCCTCTAGATGAGTTGGTCTCCCAATATAGACCTACAGGACTTTGTAACTTCATTTATAAGATCTTATATAAAACTCTAGCTAACAGATTAAATCCTTTTATGAACAATATAATTTCCCAAAACCAAAGTGCTTTTGTCCCTAAAAGGACTATTTCTAATAATATCCTTTTAGATAATGAGGCTATTTATGCTGCAATCATCATGATAAAGCAGTTGGTATTGCTGCCATCAAGCTTGATATGTCTAAGGCTTATAATAAGCTAGAATGGTCCTTTCTTGATAAAATTTGCAAAAAATGGGTCTCTCTGACCATCGGGTTAAACTCATTAATCAGTGTATTTCTTCTGTCTTTCACTATATTCTCCTTAATGGTAGTCCTACTGGACTCATCAAACCTGTGAGAGAATTAAGACAAAGAGACCCTCTGTCTCCCTACCTTTATATTATTTGTTATGAGGCTTTCTCCTCTTATATTAATGTTTTGACTAGGAAAGGTCTAGTTGAAGGCATAAAATTGTGTAAAATTCTCCTGTCATGATACACCTTTTATTTGCTGATGATTTCTTACTCTTTTCTAAGGCTACTATCCAAGATTTCCAGACTATCAAAGAGTACCTTCAAAAGTAATGCCTGGCCTCTGGCCAAGAAATCAATTTTGATAAGTCTGGAATTCTATTTAACAAAAAAATCCATGAACATCTTAAACAACAGATTCATAATATCCTTGGTATAAGCAACAAAGACTTAGGAGAAAAATATTTGGGCACACCAACTGTGTTCTAAGCTTCAAAAATTCAAACCCTTGTGGGTATTCTACAAGCTATTGATGCTAGAATTTCTATTTGGCTTCATAAGCTTCTGTCTCAAACTGCTAGAACTATTTTAATTAAACATATTTGCCAGGTTATCCCCCTCTACCAGATAGGTGCCTTTCTCATACCCAAATCCTAGAAAAATGGATTCCCTTTTATGCAAATTCTGGTGGGGACCCTTGACCCAAAAGATTGAAAACTTCATCTTTTGGGGTGGGATATTCTTTGCTCTCCTAAGTCTGAAGGATGCATTGGTTTCAGAAAATCTGAACTCAATAATCTTGACATGTTAGCTATAAATGCTTGGAGGATTATTGAGAATCCTAACTGCATGTTAGCCACAGTCTTTAAAGCTAGATAATTTCCTAAAAAAGATTTTTAAATGCTAAATGTCCTAACAACTGTTCCTGGACATGGAAGTGTCTTCATGATATTAAGGAACTAATTAATATTTTTATCACCTGGACAGTGGGAGATAGTCAATTTATTTACCCTTGGTGTGAAATGGATCCCTTCTTTAGGTTTTGCTACTCCAAACCCTTTGGTTCCTCCTGATCCCACAATCAAAGTTTCTTCTTTTATTAATCATACTACTAGATCTTGGGATGTTAATAGATTAAACACCTATTTTGATGATGCTTCTGTTGAGAAGATTTTCATAATTCCCTTAAGACAGATTTGCACTCCTGATATGAGGGCTTGGGATCTTTCAGATAATGGTATATTTACCTCTAAATATGCTCACTTGGGACTTCGGGGGCTCAGGCCTTCCCCTTGTAGCTCTTTTTGGAAGTGCATTTGGAAAATTAATGTTCCTTACAGAATTCAAGTTTTTACCTGGAAAGCCACCATAAATGCTTTACCTGCTAGAAATATTTTACATACTAGAATTACAATTCTTTATGTTGATTGTACTAGATGTAATGATCCTCATGAATATGTTCTGCATGCTTTGGTTCAAGGTTATGAAATCGTGAATCGCGAAGCGAATCATTTTTTAATTTGGAGAATCGAACGGTATGTTAAATCGTGAATCGAAGATTCATGGCTGATTTTTGAATTGCTATATGTATAACTATATATTTCACTTAACAAAACAAATAATTTTCATTCTTGATTTTTTATGTATAATTAGTATATATATGAAATAAGTTAAACATTAACAACAACGACCAAGTTGGTACAGTGGTCGAGACCCACTACTGGGAGCAAGAGCGCTCAGGTTCGACTCTCTACAATCACTTTAAATTTTTCTTAGCATTATTTCAACAGAAATTTCGTAGTCAAAAAGTCAGAATCATATGTCAAAGCTGGTCAGTGTACGATTTATGGAAGAAACGATTCACTCCACCGATTTGAATCGAATTGAAAGGATTTGAATCGAATCGGACGATTTTCAAAACCATGCTTTGGTTATTTGTCCTTTCGCTAGTCGTGTCTGGTTTCTCTCTTCTTTTTGCGTGAATACTCAGGCTTTTAGTAATAAATCTTTCATTGAATGGATGATGTTTTGGTTAGTTAAACCAGCTTCTAAACTCCCTGAAGGAGATCAATGTTTCTTTGCTGCTATTCTTTGGTCCATCTGGCAAAGTAGAAATAACCTGTTTTTTCAAAACAACAAAGAAAACCATTCTACTATTCTGATGAGAGCTAGAGATATGTTATTAACTAGGAAACTCTGTCACATTATCTCCCATATTACCCCAGTTGGTTATTGTGACAAATGGATGCTCTCACCTACTGGTTGGATAAAATGCAATACATATGGAGATTATGATGATATTTCTGGTCATAATGGTACATGCTATATGCTGAGGGACTTCTCCAACACTGCCTCCTTTTGTGCGTCTATAGTTTTTGAAGTAAAGTCTGCTGAAGAAGCTGAAGCCAGAGCTGATTGGGCAGCCTTTAAGAAAGTTGTGTAGCAAAAGCTTACTCATATCATCATGGAGAGTGATGCTCAGAATATGATCAATCAATTTTCTGCTGGCCTGTTTGATGGAGATTCCAGAACGGATGTTATATTTAAGGATATTTAGTTTTTCTATTTTAACTTAATTTCCTATTTATTTATTTTTCAACCACGAATTTGTAATTAGAGCGAAGGGCATAGAAATTGCCCATTTCTTGGAAAGGTCCGGGCAGGGACGATACTTCTAAAAAGGTTATAACAATGTGCGTTTCCAACACGGTGTACCCGGTGAGTCAAGCAAGGCCAGTTTATTCCTAACCTACCCTCCCTGGTCGGGTTAGTTCATTAACCCATATAAAATAAATTGGGTACAGAACAAAAACGATCCTATAAAATAAATTAGGTATGATGGTCAAATATACATACATCTTTTTTCCACATAGTCGTATAAAACAAATTGGGTACAGAACAAAAACGATATTATAAAATAAATTGGGTACAGAACAAAAATGATCGTATAAAATAAATTAGGTATGCTGGTCCAGCCATAGTTCCGAGCGAATCACCAATATAATAACCAGCCACAATTCCATGAACATTCCACTTCTTCCTTTTGCTGCCTTGTACGCAGCTACACGATCAACATTAGGATGGACAACGAAGACATTTTGAATCCATCTCCATTCCCTTGTAGAAAAACTACATTCACCTAAGCTGTGTGTCAGCGTTTCCTCCCCGTTAACTTCCATCTAGCACAATATTCTAGTACTCCCTAGATTGATAGGTAATGCCGATTCAAGCAAAGACCCCATTAAGAATTCCCACCAAAGAGGCTGAGAATCAAACATAAGAAAACTAAACTACTTTACCTGATGATTAATTATAATGGCTTCTATTCTCTGTAATTCCGCGCTCCTCATGATCCGCAAGAAGTTTTGCTTTCATTGCATCTACAGCTAGTCCAACTTTTGCTGCAACTTTTACTGGACAAAGGAGCATAGGAAAGAGCATTAATTCCATATTGTACAACCTGGTTTTCTGCAATTCGATAGAACTCAATTTGTAAATGCTTAAGAACATCTCATTTCACTAAACGAACATAAACACTTGCATCAATAAGTTTCCTTGTCGGGTGGAATACTAAGGCTTAAGCACCAAATGCATTAAAATAACAAAGGAAATTACAAAGGAAATGACCGAATGCATTTATAAACACCAACCTTTTTGGTGGCTTAAGCTTGTGGGTGTTTCATGATGTCCACCTTCTCTACTCCAAATACTCTCCATGCTTATCCTACAAACTTAACAAATTAACAAATAAATAAAAAGATCCAATCCAAACATAAGGGGCTCTAACAGATATCTCGATGCCAATGATAATATCTCGATGCCAATGATAATATCTAAAATAAGAAAATGCCTACCCGGTGCTTCAAACCCTTCAACAATATAGAAAAAAGATTCATACATATATCCTTTACAGAGTATGAAAATTCTGTATATGTCTTCTAATGTCCCATAAACCAGACGTTGAGTACTATACTCAAACATACATTTCTTTTATCCATTATGTTATACATACATAAACAAATCAACCCCAAACGCACAAATACAGAAGCAAATACAACTGCATATATTGTACTGTGTACCACACCTAATCATTACCATGCTGAACTGAACACACTTCAAGGAAACAAAACTAATCACCAGTAAGTGATGGACACATCATGCTTTAATCCATCTAATTCACTAACTCTTACAATAAAAGGATCCACAAACTTGGATGCATCCATATAACCAAAGAAATAGAATGAACGGACAAACTAAACAAAACTTTTTATTTCTTACCCTGGTTGCTCAACTGAAAGGAATTTTGGTTTCTCACTTCACTTGAAACATGAAACTCCACAAACATACCTTAGCCTTTTTGCGATACATATAATCACAAAAATCACGAAACTAAATCACGCACAGTCCATTCTTTTGTTGATGCCTTAACTACTGCGAAACTATCACTCTTCTTTGAAAAAACAAATGCTCCACCCTCTGAAGGTACAACTTTACTGAGTTATAAGAACAAACACCTTATGGGCAATTTTTTTGTCACATTTTTTTCATACTAGAAAGCATTAATCTCGCCACCATGGTCGGATTAACTTCTCAAGAAAACAACACATGAACAACACTTTTATGAAAACAAACGCCAGCAGCATCAACTCCATTACCATGGTCGGACTAACCCTTTGCTTCTCCCTCTTCACACACAATAATCAAAGATTTAAGGAAATTCCGAGAGTATCACTTGGATTAAAACCATCACTGCCATCAATACTCAATTCCCGACCCATTTTAATTTAACCTAAGCAGAATAGTTAACCCGGCTGACTAGGGAGGGTAGTACTGGGATAAATTAACTCGACCAGGTTTTTTAAACTCACTGGGTCGGACTGAGTCCAACTCGCACATGGTTGTTACCTTGTTGCATAGTTGGACTGTGAGCGCACCTTTCCAAGGAATATGAAATTTCTATGCCCTCGCTCTTGTGATTATATGGCTCATCAACCAGCCCTTTGAGCAAAAAAAAAAAAAAAAAAGTTGTTGGCACATTATAAGCCAGATAAAGGTGCTACAAATTGTGATAAAAGAAAAAAAATGCTACAAATCAAACTCATATGAGTGGAGTATGACGGAAAGGATGACGTTAAGGCAGGTACACACTCCAGAAATCTTCAAGTTTGACTCTCCTTCTTCTTCTTTTTTGACCAGTGTTGTGCACAAATAGTCGAGTCGAAACTTCATCTATCATCATAAATGCCAAAATTCACTGAAGAAATTTAGATCTCAAAGAACAAAAAAACAAGTGTTTGATTAGATAATGGAAGATTTGAAGTTAATTGGTGTTTGGTATAGCACTTTTGTTTGCAGAGTTAAATGTGCTCTACAATTGAAAGGTGTAAATTATGAATACATAGAAGATGATCTTTCCAACAAGAGCGATTTACTCTTGCAATACAACCCGATTCACAAGAAGGTCCCTGTTCTTCTTCACGGTGGAAAACCCATTGTTGAATCGTTGATCATTCTCGAATACATCGACGAGACATGGCCAGACAAATACTCGATACTCCCTAAAGATCCTTATGAAAGATCTAAAGCTCGTTTCTGGACCAAATTCATGGGAGACCAGGTAAATTATGCGATTTGAAGTTTTTACTGGATTTTTTTGTTTGGTGCTTAGCAAATTAATTGATATTTATTTTGCATATTATACATAGGAATCAACGTTTTGGAGTTTAATTAAAACTACCGAGGAAACAAAAGAGAAAAAGATCAATGAAATTTTGGAAATCCTGAAAACGATTGAAGAACATGGCCTAGGTGACAAGAAATTTTTCAGTGGAGATGACATGGGGTTCGTAGACTTAGCATTTGGAACCTTCATGCACTGGTTAAAAGTAGCTGAAGTGATCAAAGAAGTGAAGGTATTTGAAACTTGTACACGTTTGCAGGCGTGGTTTGAAAGGTTTAATGAAGTGCCTGTAGTCAAAGAAAACTTACCAAGTCAGGATGAATTGGTGGCTCACTACAAACTTAAATTCTGCATTGGTTGAGAAGGTTATAGCTTCTTAGTTCTTGTAACTTCCTCTTTTATAGCTAAATAAAGTGTGAGATTTCAAGTATCAAGTATATGAACTTGTACACTTACACAGCATGGAGAAACGCCAATCTCTTTCACTTACTATCACAACAGGAGTTAGTATTCTAAAATAAAATTGTTGTCTTGTAACTTCCTCTTTTATTGCTAAATAAAGTGTGAGATTTCAAGTATATGAACTTCCAGGAGGGGAAATTGTACATTCCTTTCTTTTCTAGCATGAAATCTAAATTGCCTCCATTAATGCAATTTTCTTTGCAATCGCTCTGTGGAAAGATCTGGTATTACTAAAATCTACACTTGAATTTGCAGCAGGAGGGGATATTGTCTCAGATTCTCTAAACAGGTCGTGTAGTATCTTTATTTGCCGTGTTGTTGTTTTTAACTTGCAGAAGCACTGCCGATCAGCGCTCCATTTGTGTACTTATTTTTCAAATAAAGACGGCTTTCAGATGGCGGATGCGTATTGCTCAGACTGTTAGAGAATCACAGAAGTAGTATTTGACCACTCTGCAGGGTACACGGAGATGATGGATGCTTATTGCTCAGTTTTGTTCTGAATGCGGGCTTGTTTTGAAAGCTCACTTCATATCTGAATGGACGACCTTTGCAAATGAGTCTGGTAATAATGACTTGTTCGTGTCGGTGGTCCATCAAACCCTCTCCTCACTGATGGTGGTCTTTCAACTGATATTTCAAAGCCAAATGGTGCTTCTGGTGATTTTCTGTCATCCTCTCTAGGACGTTGGCAGAATCACCAATTCAGGATTCAAATCATGATTGATCTCTGACCGAGAATACTGTCTCTCAGAGTATATGTAGATATGTAGTCTTTCCGCTGAGGCAACGACATATCTCATGAATATTGAACAATTTCAGTAATTACTTCTATATAGAATGGAAAGATTGGACGGCTCCTAGACAGCTTGCCTGCTAGTATAGAGCAATAACGTCTTCAGGATGTAACAATGTTTTCCCCGACTATATAAAAGAAACTTGACGCTTCAACAAGCTCATATCGCTCAATTCCTGAATAATTAATGCTCCTAGACGATCGTACTAGTATAAATCCATCAATGAATTATTCTTAAAATCATTAGATTCATTAATTGAATCCTTGAAAAATATTCAATGTTTTTCATAATATTTCGTTACTTCAATTTATGGTTATTCCCAGCAGAATTCCATGAGTTAGTAATAAATACTCAACACACGGGCGTATGAGCTACGTTCGAGTAAGCCCCGATCAAAATGGTGCAAATGTACTCGACAATAATGCATTAACAAGCACCTGAATGCACGAATGAGTATTTCAAAATGCGACAAGACGATTAACCTATGAAAAATAAGAAGAAAATGATAAATAATAAAATATTAGTCAAGGCGCTAGAGGACTGTACCCACTGACCGGCCAGTCACGTCGTGGCCAGTCCCATGCTCAATCATATATTTTATTTATTTTCTTTGATCTCATGAAAAATCCTTTCGTTTGAACATATATCCTTCGTTTTAAGGAAACTCCTTAGTCTCATGGTGCTTCCTTCGCATCAAGGAAATAATATAAAATTGGGAAAGGTGTCAAGGGACCGTGTCTACTAGCCGGCCGGCTATGCCCTAGTTGTGGCCGGTCCCGCACCTCATGATTCCTCATTATTTTAATATTATTTCCCTAATCTCATGATATTTCCTTCAAATCATGAAAAAATAATATAAAATTAGGGAAACTTGTGGGACTGGTCCCTAGCCAGCCGGTCATGCCCTAGCTGGCCCCACATGCCCTTATATTATTTTATTTTTTTATGTTTCCTTGATCCCATGAAATTCCTTGATTTCATGATATTTCTTTCAAATTATGAAAATTCCTTCAAATCATGAAATAATACATCAAATTAGGGAAACTCACGTGAACGGCCTTAGTCAGCCAACCATGCCCAAGCCAGTCCCACACTCCCTTATTTTATTGTTCTTACTAATATTTTTGTTTCCTTCATCTCATGGAAACTCCTTGATTTCAACAAAACTTTTTGGTTTCAACAAACTCCTTGGTTTTATGATATTTCCATAAAATCATGAAAAATATAATAAAATTAGGAAAAAGCTATGGGACCGGGCTCATTGGCCGGTCGGCCATGCCTTGGCCATAGCCGTCCCACACTTCATGATTCCTTTATTTTATTATTATTTTCCTTCATCTCATAAAGTTTTGACGGTTACAGCAAAAAACTCTGATTTCTTCATATTTTCTCAAAATGTTGCTCAAACGCACACCAGAAAATATCAAAATTCCCAGAACTGAGATACGAACACTTTGGTGACGTGAGCATGATACCTTGGCCGACTAAGGTTGGCTCTTTGGCTTGCAAGGAGCCGGTCCCACGTATTTTCACAATTTGACCTAATTTGCGCAATTGCACGTATTAGGTCCAAAACTCTTCCAAACAATTCGGAGCTTCATGGAACGATCGTTATTCGCTCCCGTGACCATCTTGACCTCTTGGTCGGTCCGTTGATCTCTTCATAATTAATTAGGTTTTATCACCTAAGGTTCAGACGAGCATTATTTTAATAAATGATTAAACCAGCATTTAATCATCCTTTCACCAACGGATCTTCAAGAGACTTTGGTATATTTTGCTCACGTGAGCATCTGGGCGCAACATGATCGATACATCATCCCGTGTAGACGGTCCCTCCTTCACTCTGTGGTTTATTTTCGATAAATCATCAATTGATCAAATTAGGGTTTTGAGTCCAAGGTTCATAATTCCATATTCAAACACTAATAATTCTACATTGATCTCATGATCAATATCTTATTTATCATACTCGGTTCAGTTGCCAGTATTTCAAACTAATACTTGATTTGGTCATGCTACCAATAATTTATCAAACGAGCAATGTTTGCTCAGATGAGCAATAGTTGCTCAAACCAAGGAATATTGGTTCAACTATCAATATTCAACAATTCATCGAATGAGCAATAGTTACTCACATTAACTATCAATGTTTATTCACGCATCATATCTCTGTCTCAACAGACATGTTCAATTCATGAGTCTCGAAACATTTTCAAATCATGTCTGACTCAACGATACAAGGACTCATCATCCTATGAAGCCATGAAGTCAGAAACTGACTAACTAAATATACGTACGTCTTACTTGCAGACTCCACAATCACACGAGACATCAATCGTTTTATATGGGGGGATATTAACTAGGGTTTTGATCTGGCGGTCTACGGCACGTGTGTTCATACACACGATGAGAATGTGAGCAAGTCGTGCAATCAGTTGAAGGAGTTAACAAAGTAGTGGATGAAAAATCAACCAAGTCTCTGCACGTTGAACAACTGGTTTTAACACGATTTCCACCTTTCCACTCTTTGATTCCATTAATTGTCACACTTCATGGATCATGGTGTTTACAATTCTAGCAATATAAATAAGTCTATGAATCATGATTGAAATAAGAAGAATCTCATGTCAAACCAGACAACAAGAGATTAACAACTCAACATTTGAGCAATTACTCTCAGCAGAGAAAATTCAATCATTCAGAACTTATCTTATTTCAGAATACACAACACACCTGCAATCTTCGATTACCATTGATCTCACACATTTCTCAGCTTCCTTCCTACAGATCTACCCATCCTCTCTTGTGACCGAATTTACTCTGGAACGACCATTATCTTGGTTTAGTCCAGAGTACTACATATTGATCTCTCGAATTCAAAGCACTCCCTTCTTGCAGTACATATGTGTGAGGTTTAACAGTTTGCTCGGTTCAAGGAGTTCCATCTGCACGGTCGTCTCCTCAATTCCGTAAAAACCAGCAACTCGTTTTGTCCCATCTACACTAGTATACCGTCAAAAACAAACAACAATGGTAGAAATATTAGCTTGGGCTCAAAAACAACAACAAGAATATTCGCGGCGCTATAGTCCTTACCTCCGGTCCTACCGGGAGATTTACCGACACTCAACCACTCAAGAAGCACCAAAAATATCTCAACAATCGCGGTAAGATGGTCCACTCCGAACATGAAATGGATTAAGATTAACACTGATGGAGCGGACAGATGTCATCCGGGTTTTGCAGGTGCAGGTTTCATTTCTAGGGACTCCAACGCACAAACGGTAATAACTCTAGCTCAACCTTTGGGAATTAAAACTGCCTTAACTGCAGAAACTTGGGCCCTGCTTTTGGCATCGAGAATAACAGATGAAAGGCAATGGCCAAAAGTTATCTTCGAGACAGACTCAGAGAACCTCATGCGCTTTATCACATCCCCTACTCACTAGTACAGAAATTGCCTTTAGCCACGCCAAATATAAATTTCCCTGTCACGCCTTTTTGGTTTTTGTGTGTCTATAGGGTATACTTCTACTCTATAGACACGCCATGTTCAATGGGCATGTTCATATAAGTGCTTTCAGCCACTCCAGGGCTAGTAGCGTGTCAAAATTTCAACCGTTTAGTCACGTTAACTTCAAATTTTTGATTTGGCGTGTTTATAGACCAACATATGGCCACATTAGGTATTGGGCGTGTTTAGAGACCAGTCTATGGCCACATTAGGTAGTTGTGGCGTGTCCAAAAGGTTAGTAACGCCATTTAAGGTGTGGTTTTAAAGTTGGTTCATTAGATACGCTAGTATATGCGTGTCTATAGTGTACGATTGATTGACACGCCAAATTCAAAGTGTGGCCAAAAAGTTCTTCTTTGGACATGCTAGTATATGCGTGTCCATAGTGTACGATTTATAGACACGCCAGTATATGCGTGTCCATAGTGTAGGATATATAGACACGCCAAATTGAAAGTGTAGTTGCAGGAAATCCCACAACTACACCCTCATGAGATTCTATTAATTTGATTTGATGATCTAATTTATTTGATATGAAAATGAAGATTAAAGTACTAAAATCGTAAAAGATACACGAAGATTTTTACATGGTTCGATCATTGTGATCTACATCCATGGTTCTTCACTAGTGATTGTATGTAATTACATGATTTTACAATTGAGACTCCATTAAATAATATTTGGAGCTCTAGATTTTTGGGGAATAAGATCATCAAGAAAATAAGTCTCTCTCTCTTTACAAAATTCTAACTTCAAATGTCTCTCCAAAATCTATTCTCCAAAAGAACCCTCCCTTTCTCTTATGCCTAAATGTCTATTTATATGATTTTACATAAAAGATGACAGTTGTGTTGTCCCGAAATTTCGGATCTAAAGTATGTCATGCAAGTATTCGCAGCCTTGCTCGCAAGATGTCTTTTCTCTCCACAATTTTGCAAGCTATCATTTGTTGCGTCGTTAATTATTTGCAAGCATAATAATGCTGCGAGATTTTGCTCCTACATTTTGCCTCTTTTTTCTTCAATATTGCTTGAAGAGCGATCTTCAGGAAAAAATTAGTTGTTGTAGCTGTTGGAGTATCCTTTGATCTTTGTTGATGAAGGAACGAGCGAAAGAATACTGGGCTTGAAAAGTGCGTACTTGCCTCTATTCTTTTGCGAAGTTCCAGAATGTTGCGAAGTATAGAATATCAATCCTTGAAGTATAAGAAGTATGAAGTATCCTTGAAGAAGTATAAGAAGTACTCAATCCTCGAAATATATAAGAAGTATCCATCCCTGACTGCGAATAAGATGTATTGCGAAATTATTATTCCACATTCTATGACTCATGTTGTGTTGTAATGCAAATAAGAATTTAGATTAGTATTTAACATTTCTTTTATCAAAATTTCTTATTTTTTATTTATATGCTACTTCAAAATCTTTTTGTTTGTTTTGATTTCCTTTGTATGATTTATTTCATCTCATTTGATAAATATCTTTCATGGAAATGATCCTAATAGGTACCCCCTTACATGACACACTGAGGTTCTTTGCCTCTTGCGAATGTTTCTTCGCGAGTGTATGCCATAAAGGTTTGCCCGCTACTACTCTCCATGTTGAATATCATATCATTTGAAACAAAGCAAATTTTTCAAGAGAAATATATAAATTGATTTGTGTGAGATTTTTCTCGGTTTCTTTTGTAATTGTGAAATCTTGAAATCTTTGTAATTGTGCGATTGAATCGTTTTTTTGTAAATCAAATCAAAAATATTTTATTTTCTGTAAAAGTAAAATGTTCGAGGAAAGTGGTACTTAGCTTTCATGTGAGTCGCAAAAACAAGTGTGAGAAGTGAGACTTAAACCATTGACCTGCTTCTTGGATTTTATCATGACATACCAATTGTGCTGAGCAGCTCTTGAGAAATAATCAAAGTTCTTGCGAAGTAATCATATTCTAATTCCGCGAGATGAATATCTGCGAAGTAAAAAATTATTTGCTAGCAGGGGGAATCGATCTCATGTCCTCTAGTTCGCATACTTCCTTCTTGTCCATCTATGCTATTTGTTGCTTGCGAAATATCTCTACGAAGTAATCATAAACTCTTCTCTGCGAAATATCGTAAATATACTTGCGAAAAAATATGTCTGTGTTGTGACTTGATCCCGCGACCATGGAATTCCTTAAATTCGCAGACGACCAACTGTGTTGCCTCTTGTTTGAGAAATAATGAAACAATATTGTGAACTTATTCATTTTTTTCTTTTCGCTCTTTGTAAAAAAGAAGAAAATTATGCTCGCAAGCATAATCGAACCTGCGACCTCTCTGTTACTCATTCAGCCTTAAACCATCTTTGCGAATGTCTGTTCATGACAGAAATTGCAGCGTCTACGTCTTATCTCTTCTTCGTCCTTCCTTTGTTTCTTCACAAATTGCCTCTTGCTCTTTCTCTTGAATATGAAAAACTTCCAAGAAACTTTTGATTTCTTCCTCTGATTTGTAGATC
Organism: Papaver bracteatum; assembly: GCA_023529315.1. Classification (NCBI taxonomy): domain Eukaryota; kingdom Viridiplantae; phylum Streptophyta; class Magnoliopsida; order Ranunculales; family Papaveraceae; genus Papaver; species Papaver bracteatum. The sequence goes on from JAJJWX010003633.1 coordinate 195,940, forward strand.
TGGCGAGATCCAACTCTAGCAATAGATAATTTCCTTGAATCTCTTTTCATGTCTTTGAATTGTTGATGATGTTTATTCCTTGAAAGTGTAATTTCTTCTATAAAATATCCATTTTTGAACCCAAACTTTATAGATCTAAAATAAAAGTGTGGATAATAACTAATCTTCATGAAAATTTCTTGAACCAAAAAGTTACAGGAAGGATAAATCCATTATTTGTCCCTGTTTCTAGCGCCAATTATGTAGTTGCAGGAAATCCCACAACTACACCCTCATGAGATTCTATTAATTTGATTTGATGATCTAATTTATTTGATATGAAAATGAAGATTAAAGTACTAAAATCGTAAAAGAGACACGAAGATTTTTACATGGTTCGATCATTGTGATCTACATCCATGGTTCTTCACTAGTGATTGTATGTAATTACATGATTTTACAATTGAGACTCCATTAAAGAATATTTGGAGCTCTAGATTTTTGGGGAATAAGATCATCAAGAAAATAAGTCTCTCTCTCTTTACAAAATTCTAACTTCAAATGTCTCTCCAAAATCTATTCTCCAAAAGAACCCTCCCTTTCTCTTATGCCTAAATGGCTATTTATATGATTTTACATAAAAGATGACAGTTGTGTTGTCCCGCAATTTCGGATCTAAAATATGTCATGCGAGTCTTCGCAGCCTTGCTCGCAAGATGTCTTTTCTCTCCACAATTTCGCAAGCTATCATTTTTTGCGTCGTTAATTATTTGCAAGCATAATAATGCTGCGAGATTCTGCTCCTACAGAAAGTGTGGCCAAAAAGTTCTTCTTTGGACACGCTAGTATATATGTGTCCATAGTGTGCGTTCTATAGACACGCCAGTTTTATAGCGTGGCTAAAAAGTTCGTTTTGGAAAAATTAATAAAAATCTTTTGCCCATATTCGAACGCTTGACCTCGAAGGATTTAGATAACGTACCAATCCACCAAGCTGCCCATCTTAACATGTTTATGATTAGTGTTTTGAAAATACTAGATTGGTTAAACTACTCAACATTAAATAAACACGCCAAGTTGAAAGTGTGGCCAAAAGGTTCTTCTTTGGACACGCTAGTATATGTGTGTCCATAGTGTGCATTCTATAGACACGCCGGTTTTATAGCGTGGCTAAAAAGTTTGTTTTGGAAAAATTAATAAAAATCTTTCACCAATATTCGAACGCATGACCTCGAAGGATTTAGATAACGTACCAATCCACCAAGCAGCCCATCTTAACATGTTTATGATTAGTATTTTGAAAATACTAGACTGGTTAAACTCTAAACCGCTTCATCACACTGAGATGGATTTCATGTTTCAGGCTTCCCAAGACATGAAAGCTCACTTCTCAAGTTATGAATTTCTCAATACTTTATCCTATTATACCCTGAGCAATAGTTTTCAGCTATACTTTGGTAATCAATGGATATGGAACACCTTAGAGTTCTTGAGGTTCTTAATGGTTTCTCCTGAAAGGACTTGTGCTCTCTGGAACATGTATGCTGCAAAATCAGATATGCACTTACCTTTCTATGGCTATGGTAAGGAATCACTATGTTTTCTATTTCACCAAAGTAATATCATATTGTTTTATTGCTATGTCACAAATCAAACCCATACTACCAGATGGAAAATACCATATGTCTACCCTGAGATGATCATAAACCACATGAATTTCACATATACCTATATATTCAACCTAGTCAAAATCTCCACTGAGACCTTTCTTAAACAGTTTCTCCATAGCAGAACCAAAATTAAGTAATCAGATCACAAAATCATACACAACAAAGTAAGCCAATATATCATTAGCTACATAAAAAACAAAATAAACATCATCTCCATTCATACCACCATTAGTCATATAATCAAAACCCAAAGTACCAACAAGTTCCTATCATTCCCAAATAAACACAACAATATTACTTCTACTTGTTCTTCAAAACACACAAAGTATCAAACCCCAAAACACAATATATTAAATTTCACTTACTTAAACTGGAATTGTAAGGTTAGCATCAGAACCCTTAACTGCTGCACTTGCCTTGACAATTCCACCCAAATATGGTGCAGTCTTCAGCCTTGTCACAGAAAAATTACCTCTGGGAGTAGGCACAGGAAAAACCACATCAGTTGGCACATCATTGGAAGAAGTCATCTCACCAGGGCCAAAGATGGAGAGATCATAAGCAGCTTCTGCCAATTGACGCATATTTGGTGCCAACATGAGACAATTGGGGAAGACTACAGTGTCACTGGGATGGCCAAGACGATCATTCTCCCGAATTTTGGCCTTGACATCAACAGGAACTGGTGCAGAATAGAATCCTTGACTGGCACCTCCACTCACGACTTGCTCATCTCCTACAAGAACAACACCCTCTTTAATGATGAATTTCCCTTTGTCATGGTGAACGGCATACACCACCCATCCCTCCTTAGCAGCTTGGAGTTGAGGCATCTGAGAACTAAACACCTTGGCCTTAGATCGGTTATGCATTTCTTGTCCTTCTTGATTGACGTTCTCATCACTCTCAGAACCTGCTTGCACGCCGGGCAATGTCTCATCACTACTGTCTATTTTTATCACATGTCAATTCAGAAAATTGGAGAAATTCAGATCAATACCATAATTTCTTCTAATAAATTATCTAATTCTAGATATAATTTCTATTATCAATACCCAGAAACCAAAAATTATCACAAGATTACCAAAAATCATTACCTGCTTCCCATGCACATCAAACCTGGGCCTCTTGCCCTCTCCAGATATCTGACACATGCTGTCTGCCTGAAGCTCACAAAAGACTGGGTTAAAGTTTTCAACAGATAATATTGGTATTGCTGTCTGCCTGATATGTTTGGCAACAACGTCTGCCACTTGATCATCATTACGGCTTACATGAATAAACTCACAAACCAAAAAGCTAGAGATTAAGTGTTTTATCTCCTTTATTAAATTTCAACACCTTGAACCCAACAATTCTTCCATGATTATCAAAAATCAATACTTGGTTTTCTTGCATATTCATCTTAGCCTTCTTTTCCTTTCTCCATGGATTCTTGATTTGTAGACATTCAGATTTAGATATGCATTATAACCTCGCTTAGACATAGCTTCAACAATTGGAACACTGAAGGGATTTTGCGGAGATGGAATGTGGAAGTTGAAAGAGTTACAGAATTGGAAATTATAACTGATCTCTTCCGGAAATTATAACCGATCTCTTCCAAACAGACCTTATGGACGAGAAGACCAACAGTTAGCACATCTCACCCATCCTTTTTCAATCCTCGAGATCCATTAGTTGAGATATTGGGGAGGCACATGCCTACTAAATGAATGCAAAGACCTATTGAACGCCACCCCAACTTATTGGCCGTTTAGAGGCGGCAGCTATTGAAAGCCACCCCAAAAATTAATAAAAAGCTTGCAAGCGCAATATTCGAACGCATGACCTCAAAGAAGTTAGGTAACGTATCAATCCACCAAGCTGACCATCTTTAGACGTGTCTATAGGGTGTTTTGAAAAAACTAAACTAGTTCAGCTACTTAACATTTTAATAAACATGCCAAATCAAAGTGTGGCATGTTATAATATGCATGGGAGAAGGTGGATATCCACTTAGCACCATTAGTTACACCAAGCACCTAGCATAAGCACCTTGTTACACCAAGCACCTTGTATAAGCTAAGCTAATTAAGCAATAGTAAGCTTAAGATGAGATTAACACCTAAAGCTAGTGGGTGTTGAATTGCATGGTTTTCAAGCTAGAGGTGTTATTGCTACATAACATCCTACATGTAGTGTGACATGTAATACTAGGTGGTGTATACAAGCTAACACCTTAAGACATGTAGCAAGTTGCAATGAATCCTGCCAACTGGTGCTGCCATCGCCTAGTATGCATAAAACATAAATAGTTAATTAGACCCCAAATATTTTCACCAAAGTTTGGTGACCCACCAGATACGCCCTTAATGGCAGTTCCAAAGAGGGTAAAAGTCTTAATTGGAATTAGGTGTTGAATATAGGTCTTCATAGGGTAATTATGGTTATTATAGTAAAGGGGACACGGATGGCTTTGAATGGGCGTAGTTAACTAAGTGACATGATGGCCAACTAAGCGCCATAAATGGAATTAAATTGACACAATGGGGTATTGGAGGGGTTAATTAGAAGAGAGATTACGATTTTCAGAGAGATCTTTCACAGAAGAGGAAAGGTTTAGGTTTAGCAAACTAAATTGAGAGTATGGCTGAGACTTCCAAGAATTCAACCAATTCCATCAGAAATATTCCAAATGCACCACCAGTAACACTTGAATTTGCACAAGCCAAGTCAATTCTCCCTTCTTTGAGCATAGAGGAATTGTAGCAGTTAAGAGAAGATGCACAGTCTGAAATTGATCATCGAATTCTGAGCAAACTCGTCAAAGAGAGGCAGAAGAGGCTGTTCAGGAGCGGAAGAAAAGGAGATTTGAGGCTCTCTACAATGCATGGTTACCCAAGTTCTTAGAATGGCAAGAACGGAAGGATGAGGAAAAGGTTGAGAATCATGCCAAGACCCCAAAGTATGGCAGTACAACATAAAGTGATTCCGAGGCCTCAAAAGGGTATGAGTATGAAGTGGAGGAAGTGGATACCAGTGACCTCGATTCGGATGCTGCGGAGGACAAGCAAAGGATGAATTCTTATCATGATGATAAGGAGAGAAGGAGATTTGAATATGAACTTGCCAATCCCAAGATTTTTGCTCGCACCATGAGTGAGGGTGAACCTATTGCTGTGAAGGTGAGCCTTCGAATCGCTGATCTCGATGATGAGTCAAGTGAGGAAGAAAGGGAAGAAGGGGATGAGCATAGTGATGATGATTCATCATCCAGTGGGACTTCTCCTGCACTATCTGATAGCGAGGACTATGGTGAAGAGGGTTTGGATACTGATGAGAATGAAGTGTGGGTAAGCTCGGAATCAATCGAGTTTAAGTAAATCAAAGTTACCAATGAAAGGATAGATTTTCGAAGTATGCTTAGAGAGTAACCAATATTTTCCGAACGACTCTCCTACTAAGCTCGTTACCTTATTCGTTTTATTTCAAATTTTAATGCTTAGGTTCACGTTAGGTATTGTTTTCCTAAGGCGGGCAAGAAAAACGATCAACAAGTTTTTAACAAGGGATTCACAAAATGGGGATGAGCTTTCTATGTCATGAACGAACCCCGAGGGCGAGGTAATTTTCCTTGTAAAAATGTTGATATTTAATAATACCCTTCCGTAGGGTTTAAAAATAAAAATAAAAATAGAATGTCCAAGTCCAAAGTCCAAAATAAAGTGCAAAAGAAAAAGAAAATTCAAGATGATGTTGGTGCACCTGTTGAGCTCAAAAGAAGATGGCAAGTTTCCTTGTATTTTGAAAGTTGATGCAAAAAACTTGGACGGTTTTTTATGTCGAAGTTGTATATTAGTAATTTGCATCTTTGAATTTTGATTGTCAACTTGTAAAATTCTTGTCCTTAAAGTTGTATAACAATGTTTCTCCAATGGATAATTTAATCACAACTAAAGTATTTCTCCAAAGCATTAATTGTCTAATTAGCACAACTAATCTAAAGATCAATATTTGGTGTTTAGCATAATCAACATAGAGTCAATGGATACATGGCATACATTGTGAGAGCAAGATGTTGAAAAACTTGGATTAAATTATATCTTTAAACAATTCTAAACTTTTCAAGATACAAGATTTTCCTTCTTCTAGTAAATGAAATTAGAACATGTAATTAAACTAGTTGTGTTCTTCCTTGGATCCGAATTTTGGTTATTTGAATTTGGTTTTTGGGACTGATTGAGTGAGAGAATGGGGGTGAGGTGGATGTTTTGGAAAGTATTAAACTTGTGATGGATGTATGTTTGAAGGGTTTGAACATAATGCTTTATTTAGTACTTAAAAACACAAAATTAATTAATACAAATATTTATTCTTGAAAATGGTAAAAATGCAGAATTTTCTTGCTCTTTTGATTTCTTGTATTTTGAAAGTTAGTAATGGATTGAATACGGTAAAAGTACAAACAAGCAATGTTCTAATGGCGGTAAAAGTACAAACAAGCAATGATTCTAAAATTCCAATGATTGTTAAGTAGAGATGGGTAGGAATGACTGAATTAATGAATCAATAGGGTATATAAAATGTTGTTTAAGATGGTGGGTATTACTCCAGTTTATAAAATGTTGTTGGAGTAAGATTAATTCAAAGACTATTTTAGGCCCCCAATTCCAAAAAAAAAAATATATGTGCCAGCCTAGTACTATTACTACTAATCCTAGCATGACAGAATATTAATTCAATAATCAGTATAGCCAAATCCAAATTCATCCAACATTGCTAAAACCCATCTGCATACAAAACCCCACCATGATTTAAGAATCAATTTTTTTTTCAACTATCCATACATTCATTCTCTAGTTAACAGAAAAATTCAAACAACTACATCCTATCACCTGGCTTGTCGCTTAGTCCTTGGAAATGGTTGCTCAGATGCAGTCGTTTGAGAAGCAGGGACTGCTGCTGGTGCTGGTGCTTTCCTTGCATTTCTACCCTTAATGTCGTCCCGATAGTAATCATCCCTATATTTCCTTTGCAGGTCAAGTTTATCTACCTTTGGCAATTTATACTCATTCCGAAAAATAACTGCCGTACTGAATTCCTCGTCGACTTCATCACTAGCATATTTCCAGATTTGGGTAGGTGCACCTAACACAATAGACTTTTTTTTATTTTCCTGGTCTGGCACATAAAATACCTGCTTAGCTTGGGAGGCTACAACGAAAGGATCATCCTGGAGTCCCAACTTATCAAGCTCAACCAAAATGTAGCCAAGTTTGTCTTTTGAGACCCCTGCTCTGGTAACCCATTTACACCTGAAAAGTGGCACTTTCAGCGAATGATATGTCATCACCCATTTATCTTGTAAAACACCATAATAATCCTCCAGATTAAGGGTAATCCCCGCTTGTCTAATGTGTGTGTCAGTTGCCTCTACGTAAACCCCGTTATTCTGGTTGACGGAGCCATCATGAGATTTTGTGTGAAACACGTATCCATTGATGTGATATGCTTCGTATGTCTCTACTTGTGCATTCGGTGGCATTGATAGCCACCTTAAGTCCTGATTGAAGTTTTCCCTAGAGTCTTCCTACTCACTCTCAACCTGAAATACATTATAAGGATTAGCCGCCGTCTCAACGCAAAAGTTATATAGCAAGAGTGACATTTTCTGCAAACTCTTACCACTTTTTGTAACCATTTGGCGAACTCTTTACGATGTTTTTGATCTAGCTATCTATCACTCATACCAAGATATTTATCCTTCAAAAAATTATGGTGTCGGCTGGACAGTGCAATGATTAATGTTATTATCTTTACAGAAATTTGGACACATAATCAAAAACTAAATAAAAAATGAGATTATTTGGTTAGATCTAGTTATACCTACTCAACGTAAGGAGCAACTTGAGGCGAATTCCGCAATACATAGAAATGCGCTTTATCAAACATATCCTTATCAACACGAGGAAACTTAGGATTTTACATTGGTTTTCCCCTGAAAGAATAAGAATCTTCGCCATGATGTCGATGTGTTGAGTTTGTGCAGTGGAATTCGATTTGTATCATTCATGCTTTGTTGGTGCTCACTGATAACCTCAATTGTCTCTTCCGCAAGGTTCCCTTCAGCAATGCTTCCTCCAGGTCTGTTTATGTTTCTCACATGCCCTTTAATGACCTTCATGCACCTTTCAAACGGATACATCCATCAAAAGAATACAGGACCACAAATTTGCACTTCCCTGGTAAGATGCACAGTTAAATGAACCATTATGTCGAAAAAGGATGGAGGAAAGTATTTCTCGAGCAAGCACAATGTCACAACGAGATCCGACTGCAATTTTTCTAGCTCTGCCACCTTGATTTCTTTGCTAGATATTTCCCAGAAAAATAAACAAAACCTGATAATAGCATATCTTGTTGGCTTTGGCATAATTGATTTAATCGCAATGGGCAAAAAATGTTGCATTAGCATGTGATAATCATGCGATTTTAGTCCGATAAGCTTTCGATCTTTTCGATTCACCAGTGTTAAAAAGTTTGAACAATACCCTTGTGGAACCTTTATCTCGGATAATGTTGCATAAAACTTGTCCTTTTCCTCCGGGATTAATGAGTGACATGCTGCCTTTAGTATATATCCCCCTTTGCCATTTTCCTGAGGTTGCAAATCGTCTCTAAAACCCATCTCCTTCAGGTCCATTCGAGCAGCAAGGTGGTCTTTCGACTTAAATTCATTGTTCAACAATGTTCCAACGATACTCTCGCATACATTCTTTTCGACGTGCATGAAATCTATGAAATGGTGGACAACATGATACCGCCAGTAGGGGAGGATCCGAAACCATATATTGAACTTTTTCCAGTAGCGCCTTTCCGTCTCCTTCTCCTTCCCCTTCCCCTTCCCCTTTTTCGGGTCGATGGTCTTTTCGATTCTCTTCATCTTTCCACCTCTTACAGGGTTATCCTGCACGAATTCCACCACAATATTCTTCCGTCCCTTTCACCATTTATTCTTTATAGACTTTACCTTATATTTGTGACGAGGTCATAAGTTCCGGAGCCTCTTCAGTTTCATCTTTTCCGTTGAACCCCTTCTGATGTCTGAATGGATGATCGTATGGTAGGTATCTTCTATGCCCGGTATAAACCTCTTTCCTACAATGTTTTAGACTGACATAGTAAGTATTTCTCCCACACACCTTACAGGCATCTCGTCCCTGGTAAGGGCAGCCACACAGTGTACCGAGAGCAGGGTAATCATTTATTGTCCATAAAACAACCGCACGTAGAGTAAAAATCTCCTGTTTCAGCGCATCAAAACATTGCACTCCCTCAAACATTTCCTTGAGATCCTCGACAAACGGTTGTAACATAACATCAATGTCCTTACAAGGCGTCCCATCGATAATTAATGAAAGCATGGTGAACTTTCTATTCATACACAACTCTGGCGGAAGGTTGTAAATCACTGTCAGAATTGGCCACACACTGTGCTGTTTTTGCATGCCTTTGTTTACGTCAACCCCGTCAGCCGAAATGCCTAGCCGCAGATTTCGAGGATCATCACGTATTATGGGATATCTTTTATCTATATTTTTTCATGCTGGTGAGTCTGCCGGATGCCGTAAAACACCCTCTTCTTTCTTTCTGGTGTCGTGCCACAATAAATACAGTAAAAACTCCATATATTAATAAACTCTATATATTAATAAAAAATCATGGTCCCAAATTGGGCCAGTTATAAATAGTGATAAACTCCACATTTTAATATTAATAGATTTTATTAGTCCCACCATAAGGAATTTACCTCCATATATTAATAAAATAGACATAATTGGAAAATTATAAATCTTGTTACATCAAAATTTAAGATAAAGAAAAATATGTATCTATAGTTGTTTGAGAATAGGATGTAATTTTTTAGATTGTTATCGCACCTTCTGATTTGCATATGCGTAAGACCTCGTTACTATGTGCACCTTCTTGTTGAAGCTAAAATATTTCCAACTTGTCAAGCATGCTTAAAGCTTATTGTCGAACAATTTTTTATTTTTTTTGGTATACCTCCCTATATTAATAAACTCCATATATTAATAATTTTGTGAAGCCCCAAGTCTATTAATATATAGAGTTTTTACTGTATTCGACAATTCTCTTTGATTGAAACAACTGTTTCAGTCTTGGGATAATTGGTAAATACCACAAGACTTTTGCCGGAATTTTTTCATAAACCTCGTGGGTGGTGTCATCAACTTTCCATCTTGATTCCCCACAGGTGGGACACTTGATGTGATCCTCGTAATCCTTCCTATAGAGAATGCAGTCATTGATGCATACATGTATCTTTTCGTAACCTGAACCCAAATCTCTCATCACCTTCTTAGCTTCATATGTACTTTTCATCATCTCATTTCCTGGAGGGAGCATGGATTTTAACAGCGGTAGAAGTTCATTAAATAACTTATCGGAAGCTCCGTGCTTGCTCTTCAGGTTAAACAGTTCACACATTGCAGATATCTTTGTAAAATCGGCACATCCTTCGTATAGGGGTTTCCCAGCATCTTCGAGTATCCGTTGCATCTTCTCATAATCCTTTGAAAAGTTGTCTCCTAATAAAGCACTAACCATTTCTCTAGTCTCTGCATCATGTGTTGGTTCATCAGAGTGCGGACCGTCACTGCCATTACCATCCAGAAGTGTCCACCTTGATGACTCATCTCCTTCTTCGTGCTTAGTCCATACCGCATAATTTTGAATGAATCCAGAAGAAAATAAATGATACTTAACTTTACTTTCCTTGTGCGCGTAGAGGTTGAGACATTTCACACATGGACATAGAAACTTAACTTTGCCCTTGTCGTATGGTTTTCGTTTCCCATTCGCAATATCCTGTTGGTATATATGCGTAGCAAACTTTATAAATGCATCGACTCCATCTTGATAACGCGGTTTGGTTCTATCGGTATACATCCAAGATTTATCCATTACTCTAGGATCCATTATGAATTCTCAGATACCTGGACGGAGAAAAAAATTGTGAACATCTTGTGAAAATGCTATTGTGGTCCGAATAAAACTACGAAATATCATTGCAAAGAGTAATACTTACACAAAGAGTAATCACAAATCACAATGTGAGTTAAGTTATCATATATGAATCATACAAGTAATCAGAGGTTAGCTACCTACATACAGTTGCATGTGAAGACAATATTTACCCTACTATGATCATTAGAGTTACAATCTCAGTTAACAAAGCAGTACTGAAAAGAATTACTTACACGGTCGATCTGATTATTCCGCAAAGCAAAACTGACAGGGGAATATATGGTTTATCCAGAGATGAATCAGATGATCAAAGTAAACCACTTGTTTCGTTTTCTAGGGGGAGGATAGAAGATTTAAGAGTAGAAACATAAAATGATTTAAGACGAGAGAGATGAACACAGAGGGTAAATGGAAATTTGGCAATATTTTTCATAATAAATAATTTGGCAAAATATTTAAGTGTATATGGTAAATAATTTGGTAAAACAGGAAGGTAAAGATCCTTCTATGTTAATAATTTTCTCAGTCAAATCTTGTTATCCTGCTGCATAATTTTCTGCTTTGAAAGCTCTAAAAGACCGGAGTGCAATGCAACTAACATTCATTCCATCCTAAATATTTTTTTTGTTCGTACTCGAATTCAGAAAATAAATCAAAATGATAGCTAAAAAGCTGAGTACGTGTTGCTGCAGTTGTTATAACGGTACTAAAGTAAAAAACTAAACTTTGTAAAAAGTGGAGAACATGTTGGTACAGTTGAAAAATAAAATCGTAAGAACTGGAAGAAGCTATGTCCCCAATTAGAATTAAGTGAATTAAAACACATTGCTCTAATTGTGTGTTCTGTCCAATTAGAATTAATATCTAAAACCAAATCTTGATTTTCATTAAAGTCTCACAATATGATTCATAGATAACATAATTAAAGTTCTTAGAGGGTGCCAGAGTAACAGCTCCCAGCATAGCCTTACATTCCAACTCCTAAGCTTCAACTCCCATCTTCATTCCTCCATTGAAGCATTATCCTTGCACCCGAAAGCAGCTACCTGCACAATTCCTCACTATTATCCCTATTCCACCTTGTAATGAATCTGACTTAAAAAAGCATCAAAATGTAGAAGAAACAAGATTAGTTCTAGGAGACACAATTTTATTAATGCCATCTATTGACATTGTCCTATTTGGAGTTAATGCTCTGAAAAATATTTGAACATCAAATAATCCAAACTGATGCTTAAAAAAAATGTCCAAACTGAAACCATTAGCAATTTATTAATCTCATGTCTAGTAATTCCTGCACCAAAGGTAATATTGATATTTAAAACCAACCAAATAGATCTAGCATAACCACATTCAAGGAATAGGTGATTACTGGATTCCACAAGATGATTACATAAACTGCAATGCAGTGAAGTAAACGATTTCAATGCCAAATAAGAGTATGAAGTCTGATTCACCCACCATTGAGTTTTGGTGATACTCCAAAAATATGAATACTATGAAGTAAACAATTTCATCAAATGTGAATGCTTCCCCCTTTTCCTCTAAGTAGCGCGCTTTCGCGGCTTCGTGCTACAAAAACAACACACAAACTTATTTGGTTACATATAAGTTGAAAAAAGTATTGTGCCTAATAAACCATAAAGATACGTACAAGTTGTAGAGGGGACAAGCTATGGTGGCTTGCGTGCGATATCCGATGATTGATTTTAAAAAACCCATCTACCGCATGTAGGATGATGTTGTGCCTATCCTCGATTTGTTGAACACTTCTTCTTTTTGGGTTCCCATAATCTTGGCTAAATTTGTTATGTATCTTCGCCCAAAAGGTCTCGGCCGAGGAGCGATCTACAACTCGACTTTCGGCTGCCCATGCTTTGGTGATTGACAAATATTCTGCGGAGTCAAACGATGCCATTTGTTGTATGTGGAGGTAGGGATGAGTAGGTTCTATAATAGGATGCAAGTGGATTGCACGTACGTTTCTGGTCGAACACCGACTTTCAAATAAGTCTTCTTCCCTGTTAAACCAGTTGCTTAGCATGATAGAACACTGTTGCAAAGTGAAGAAAAACAAAATCGAGAGAATACAGCAACAGATTCTCCTTTCCGGCTCTATAACAACGCCGTCTTAATCTACAATGCAACTTTTACTCCTTACAGCAACAGAAGCTAATTCCTAAATCCATAAAAAAACCACTAGTAACAAAATTTAACTCAACCTAAACCAAATTCCACAATTTTCGTCACAAAATTAAAACTGTCTAACAAAATTCAGTAATGAAATCATAAGGAAACGTGATCATCCATGTGAACCCAAACCCAAAATTACAATCTTATTATTAGAATTTATCAGAGAATGCTCTAGATGAACTCTCTCTAAATTGGTTTATGATCATACACTTGGAGTATTCAAAAATCAAAATTAAAGTTTTCTTAACACAGCCGTATAAAGTAAATTTAAGTTCCCTTATCATGGTTCACTGGATTATCTTTATCCTCACCAACTTACTACTCCATCTACAATCCAATCCATCAACAATCCAAATAGGTCGGGTAGAGCATAAAATCTTTGACCAAGTAGAAAATTTTGAATAAATAAGACAAATTGGAATCAGTGACAAAACAACAAAGAAACATTAATGAAACAATAACAAAGAAAATATTCCAAAAGCGAGTAGCAAACAGAAAAAAAATACAGCTGCAGACGGATTCAAGTTGATCTATAATCTTGGTTAATAAATTAAGAGATTAGAGAAACATTAATTGAGTTTACCTTGTCGGAACAAAATGTTCAAAGAGATTTTTCTTAGAGATTTAGGAAGATGAACTCGATTGATTAACTCGACTGATTCGGCAGAGGTTTTTCCCCCAGTGTCCTAACACCAATAAAATATTGGATTTCTTTGTTTATCATGATAAATGAAAACTCGTATCTGCAAAATAGACCAAAAGTGTTAGGGTTCATTGATTCAGAAAGAAAAAAAAAGTAAGAGAAAAAGGATAGGGTTTATGGTATAGTATACCTGCCGGAATCAATATATTTATTGATTTTTCTCTTTCGCTAATAGCTTCCTTTCCGATTTCAAATCTGCAAAATAGAAAGAGAGAATGGAGAAGTAACGGTGAGGGGAAGAAAGAGCGGGGAATAGAGAGGAGGAGAAAGAGAAAATTAGAATAGGTGGTGTTTCCGACGTAGGTTTTGAGGGGAGAAATAACGGAAAAATCCTATTGGTTGAAATATATCCAGGTGGGCCAACCACAGCCGTGAAAAATCACCTGAAATCATATTATTAATCGGAAATGATATTCATCGCTCCCTTCACAGCTCTATTTAGCACTCAATGCTAGGTGTTGATAGGGTATTGGTTCAGGGTTGTGAAGGAGGGTCCACGGATGGGTAAAAGGGTTCAACTGATAACCTTTACTATCCCTATCATCTCTGGGTTTTTTCAGGTTATTTTTCGGAAAAAAATTATGGTCAGCCTGTACAATTATTTCTTTTGTGTTAATAACCATCTTATTTTCAAATTAAAAAAATCAACCACAACTTCCATAATAATGTTACATGTTAATTGATTTAATATAAAATAAGTTTATTATGTCTTTGTATTAATGAAATATATTTATTTGGTTAGCTAAAAAATATTATGAAATAACAATAAAACATTTTTTATTGAAAGTTAAGTAAACTAATCATCGTTCGGCCGTAGATTTAGCTTTCCCAAAAATGAATCCAGAGCGTTCTGGTTTGGTATTTGACATTCAGAGCTTGGTTTCTTTATAGTCCTCAACCGTTCATCGTTTTTCCTGTCCCGACCCGATAAAAATCTGGCCTATAATATTTATTTTAATTTAAAAAAATTAAATAAAAACTAATTTAAAAACTAATACTGTATCAAATAAAAAGAATAAACCAAGGGTAACTAATTAATTTATCTATCTTATAGGACACCTTTCTCATCCCACTACCACAACTTCTTCCACCACCACCATCATTAACATCATCACTCCACCATTCTCACTAACACTCACCGCTGATCCACCACCTCCGCCCACCATCACAACCACCATTAGTGTCAACTGATTTAGCATAAAATAAATTTATTATGTACTGTATTAATGAAAGTGTATTTATTTGATTAATTAAACAAACATTTATTATGAAATATTAATAGAACATTTATTATTGAAAGTTAATTAAACTGATCATCTTTATAGTAGTAGATTTAGCTTTCCCAAGAATGAATCCTGGCCGCTCTTTAACTTGCCTAAGTTGTCTAAACTATATGATTTATAAGGGAGATTGTGCAGGGACCTATTATGTTTGACCATTTTTTGGGAATTATATGGATAAGGGGTACAAGTAGTAGTTCGGGATGGCATACGTATGATAATTATACGGATTTGGATAGATCGTATTCGATCAAAAATACGGTCAACGGTTCGTTGTTCTGACAGTAGTTCGGAACGGCATACGTACGTGCATATTCGTTTTATAAATGTGAGTTTGGCTCTTAAATTCGGCTAACATATATGATAAATTGATAAGTATTATGACCTTATTATGAGACTAATTTGATTTGTATATGATTTATAAGATGGAATTTTTTTTATTTTAGCATGATTATTTAACATGAAATAAACAATTTAATCGCATAAATGTATTATAAAACTTATAGACTTTTAAACAAAAATCAACACATAAAACACTGGTTAAACAACTACCAATAATTGTATTTAAATATAAAGTATATACAAAATCAAACAAAAACCAATCAACGGAACTCTGGTGAGAGAGTTACCTATGGGAGTTCTAGTTCGGAAATATCATTCGGATATGGTCAGTTCGGATACGTTCACGAATCATTCGTGAGGTCCATATAATCCAGGAACTAAGTTCGGAGTTCAAATAGTTTGGAAGTATCATTCGGATTCGGTCAGTTCAGATACGTTCGCAAATCATTCAGGAATGATTCGGAAAATTACTAACTAGGGGTTGGGTTAACCCACCCAACCCATGCCCAACCCGATCGTTAGGAGAACATGGGCAATGT
This sequence comes from Papaver bracteatum, assembly GCA_023529315.1. NCBI lineage: Eukaryota > Viridiplantae > Streptophyta > Magnoliopsida > Ranunculales > Papaveraceae > Papaver > Papaver bracteatum. The sequence continues at coordinate 211,679 of JAJJWX010003633.1, forward strand.
ATTTCAAAACTTTGGGCAAGCTTGATCATAAATTTTATAAACCCGAGTTAAATTTTGGAAAGCGTCGACACAAATGTTTCTAGCCCAAGCAACCCACCCAACCCTAAGAACAATGATATAGCTATATAAAACTATTTTTATAATTGAAATTATTATCTATTTAGAGTAATTTTAGATATTATCTTCAAAAATCTAATAATGAAAATATATATTATATTTATCTCATGAATCATGAGCCATTATTATCTATGATGAGTAAGCCTTCTAACCCGCACAACAAACCCAAGTCCCACCCATAAGTCAAGTACTTGAGATATGGCATGATACATGAACCAAACTTGTAAACCCTGGTGAACCATAATGCTACATTTATGGCCTTCAAATTAGGAAACCCCCTTGTTTTACTCTTAAAGATAACGTTGTGTGCAATTAAGAGATGATGAGACGGCTAATAATGATGTATTTTGAAAAATTATGTCTTGACTCTTGACACTGATGAGGCGTGGTCTGCCAAGGGACAAGAAGTTTAACCATGCGCCATAAATGGACATTTATGGTTAATCTAACCACTCTACAAATGGATAAGAAACTGATATGCAATTACTTTTTAATCAAAACAAAAAAAAAATTGCAGAGAGAAGAAGATTAAGAGATGGATGAACCAAACCAACCTGATGTTGTTGAAAATCAATCACCAGCATTAGAAAATGCAAAACAAGAAACTCATGCATTAACAAGTGAAGAGGCTGAGAGATTGATTTCTTATTTAGAACAAGAAATTCCAAATAAGAGGATTCAGGAAGAAGAAAATAGGAGACGGGAAGAATTCATACAATTGTTGGTTATTTATATATATATACGCCGAATAGCATTGCCACAATCCAATAGATGCTCACTGTGTCAGACAACCATGCACATGCCTTTCCTTCAAAGTGTGACTATATACCTGCCTAATAATACTGGTATTATCTATACTCAATGTAGTTGCATAATATCCTACAACTACACCCTCAATAGAATCCATTAAAATGATTCCTAAACATAATTAATTTGATATGAAACTAAGAATTAAGGTACTAAAATTATAAAGAGACACAAAGATTTTTATGTGGTTCGATCAATGTGATCTACATCCATGGTGCTTCACTAGTGATTGTATGTGATTACATGATTTTACAATTGAGACTCCATTAATGAATATTTGGAGCTCTAGAATTTTGGGGAAGAAGATGATAAAGAAAATAAATTCCTCTCTAAAATTTT